>SNQJ01S0010139.1:134178-144869 GCA_010110895.2 Picea sitchensis
ACTCAGAACAATCACAACATGATAAAGGAGTTCACCCCCCTCCGGGCTACATCTCCTTGAGCCTCCATAATGGACTTGGCTCTCTGGGATTAATTAGTCAAAAGTTCTTTTACAAGATGTTGCTCAACTCCAATGGAAAAACATACTGTACCATTGGGATCAGAACACATAAAAACCCCAAAAATGACTAATAGAACTCTGAAAATGGATCATGTCTCATCCGGGCATGACCTCTTCTACATGTGGCCATAAGCTTCCCTGAGCTTCTCTTTGGCAAATACACCTGTAAAAGTCCTCAACAGCCTCTGAAACTTGTCCCAATGTGTTCATAGCATAACAAGTCAGCCTTCTATTTTCAGATCAGGTGGTATCAGAGCATAACAATTAGCCAAAAATGATTATTCAATCACAGAAAACAAACATAGGCTCACCAACACATGTCCTCCATCAATGAGGGATTCAAGCTCCCTAGAGCTTGCTGAAACTTCAATGGCTAAAAACCTGCAAAAGAAGTCTTCAAATGGCCTTGATAACAGTGACAATGGATTTAGTACGTCCAAAAACCCCTAGCTGGGCTTTTATGGCACCTCAATCGGCCAAAAAATGAGGAAGATAGGCCTCCTGCCATTTTCCTCCTTCAACCTTGCTGAAACTGGTTCGCTAAAACACACCTCTGTGTGCTTGAACCAAGAACACGCTCCAAATTCGTGTTTAAACCCAACACACGCGCGCAACCGAATAACTGTGCAAACTGTAGGACGGTTAGGGCGCCTCCAGCCCCTAACCGCCTAACACTCGGGCACATGGGTCCATGTGACCACGCACATTTCCAAAAAGGGCTCCGTACCAAGCAAATAGAAATGCAACATGTGGCGGGTCATTTTACAAAGACGTTGAAACCAACACCAAACTCCCGCTCTAAAGTTTAAGGTCATATGGCGCACATACAACCGTGGCTATTCCCGTTTGAAATCCAAACTTGTGCGCTTCGTACACATATCGGTCACATGGAATAATATATAAGACCGCGGGCTTTGTAATTTGTTTAAAACATGTAAATCCCACACACGCACCATGCAATATGGCTATGGTCATATATGAAAATAGCACGCGACCAAGGGCTGGGGCTAAGCCCCAGCCCGGTCGTGGCCCAAACCATATCTACAATCAAATTGAAATAGAATTCCGACCACATATATAATAAGCAACAATCGGTGGTGTATTGGTCGGGCAGACTTTGTTAAGGCTTTACAGTGGCGGAGAGGTTCGGGGTTCGACCCCCACGGACCCATAAAATTTTAATCAAACCAATAACCAATAAAGGGGTGCCACATGGCATCTCGTGACTGGGCCACGTGGCACCTTACCCATTGCCAAAACTATGCCACGTGTCGACAAATGATTCGACCACACCTGCCAACCAGAATCTGCCACATCACTTCTGTCACCTCAATGTACGGACGTGCCATGCCATCGTACGAGCATGCCAATTCAACATCCGTACGAACTGTACGGACTGCACAGTCAGCGTCCATTTTTTTACTTGTTTGACGATTCAGACAGATCGCGATATCTCTCGCTCTCGACGTCCATTTGAGATGAAACAAATTGCATTGGGTTTGTGATGATGAGGGATACGCACCCGTTCATTTTGAGGCAATTCCAAGAACATTGATTTTTGAGCTAAAATTTGACCCCTGGTCCAGATTTTGATCAGTGAGGAAATCAGGAGGACCTATGCCGACATTTGACCCTCAAAAATAAAAGGAGATGCATTAGAGGGAAAGAAAAGAGATAATATGATTGGATTGGGTAGCATCAACATCATATGTACCTCCTATCTATGATCGTACTATACCATAAAATCCACTTGAGAAGGTAAGTACTCTAAGAGAGTTTTTGAGACGTTGCATAGAATTGATGAAAGATGAAATTGTGTTGAGTGCATTATGTGACATGATTGATCATTGTGCTCAAGAAAGGGAAATTCCTATTGCAGAAAGGGTGGCGAATCAGGTACTATGCAAAAAGAGGACCAATGGAGAGTTCAAATTAGCTGCGTAGATTGTGGAATATGATGTGGATAATGTTATTTTAGACTTGGGTTTTGATGTAAATGTGGTACCAAAGTAGACGTGGGAAATGATGGGGAAACCCAAGTTAATCTGGTATCCCATTCAGTTAAAGTTGGAAAACCAACACAAGATAGTACCAATTGGTCGATTGACAGGGATACCCATGAATATTGATGGGGTGCATATTGTAGCATATTTAGAATTCATCGAGATTGTGGATGATACTCAACCATATCTAGTACTAATGGGGTTAGAATGGGCCTTTGACAATCAAAAAATTATTAACCTGAAAAGAAGGGAAATTATATTTTAGGTAGGAGACTTGAAGGGTACTACACCATTGGATATGATAGAAGGAAAGATGTATCTCAAACCAGCTAGAGGGAACATAATTGACAACTTGTATAATATTATTGTGCGAATGGATGACTATGTTAACCCCACTGTAGATGGTGCACTAAGTTGGATAAGAATTAACTCATGTGTTTCAGACTCATAGGAAGGTTTGGAACATTGGCAACAAAGGATGCATGAAGTATCAACTAGACGATGTGCACATGTTACTCGATCATTGTACTGGATTGGAACAAAGCTATGTGACCCACCCAAATTTGATGGTTTGACTAACATAGAATCTTTCGTACATGAGTTTGAGTTGTATATACCCGAACAACGGAGAATGTTGGCATTAGATGTTGTCTTGAAGGCCACTCTAGCCAGATGGTGGGTTGCACATAAAGAGGGAATGGAAGACTGGTTGCAGTGTAAAAGACTAATGCAAGTAATATTTGGTACCGAGGTTGAGTATATTGCACAAAAATATACACGAGTAAGTGACCCAAAAGATCATATTGTGCAGTGCAGAAACATATGGATATTGATATCGAATAAGGAATGGATGCACATGTTTATACATACACTGAATATAATTCCTAAGAACTGGTACCTAGAACTAGAAGTGTTCAAAGAAACAACAAAGTGGGATGAGCCAATTCAAAGGATTAAGGTAACATGTAATTTTGAACATGTGCATAGAGCCTCTATGGATGTCCATGAATTACTGGAATAATATAATGTTGCTAAAGAATAACAAGACGAGGAAGATCCAAGGAATATAAAATTACCTGAAACTGAGGGGGAACATGCAATAGAAGGACCATAGATTGAATTTGTTGTGTATGCACAACCAATAAAGACAAGGAAGGTAAATATTGGGACAAAAGAAAATCCAAAATTTATGTATATAGGTGATTATTGGATGATGAAACTGTGGAGAAGATTGAAGACTTACTGGGCGAGTATCATGATTTATTCCCAAATACGTTCTCAAATATGAAGGGGATAGTTGATGAGTTAGGATAAATGAATATCCATTTGAAACCAGATGCTAAGCTAGTGAGAGAGGGACCCTAAATGCTAGATCTGAAGTATAAAGAGAAGGTGAAAGAAAATATAGAACGAATGTTGGAAGCATGAATTCTTGAACCAATAGTGGAATTAGAATGGATAAGTCCAATGTTAGTAAAAGATAAGAAAACAGGGGGAATCAGGATTTGTGTAGACCTGATATGGGATCTTTTCATCGTGACTTATAAAGAATTGCATTAAATGAGCATAAATTAAAGTGCACCATTAAAGGAGGGAAAACTAAAAAATGAAGAGACATAAGCATTGGATATGAACATAAAAAATTGATAACGGAGTTCATCCTTGGTGGACTATGTCTCTGGGTCTTGCTCTCAAATGGGTAGGCTTTCTCATTAACTCAACAAAAGAATTTGACAAAATACATAAGTATACCTCATTCTGTAATCAATCTGCAAAAATAATGCCCAGATAAGAAAATGGACAACAACACTGAATTTGTGGCATCGAATTACCCAAAAATGACTGTCTCCACGCCTCGATATGACTTTGGCACTCCCAGGCCCAAGAAGAATTTTGTCTCGATTTTTGTGCCCTCTGTAGCCTGCAATAATGACTGTACCTTGCCTTGAAAAGTCAGCTCGAAAGGACGTATGGTTCGTGCCTCCTCCCCCATGGCTGGGCAGATTCATGTTTTAATAATAAATATGGGTCATACAAAACATGTGGTACCCGCGGCCTAGTGGTTAGGGGCGAAAGTGTTAAGGTGTAGGCTCTAGCGGAGGTTCCTCGGTCAAACCCCACAAACTCTTGTTTATGGTTTGTTATTTTTATATGGTATGTGCATTACAAATATACTCCACTACATTTAGCAATGTCTCTAGAAGTTTCTCCAATGATATTTAGTTGTGGCTATAGTTGGCGTGGTCCGCCAGATTTGGCGGACCCACCAACTATTTTTATTTCAAGATTCGTTCATGAGCTGTCCTTGTGCATTTCTCGCCTGCCATGTGGCAACCCCTGATTGGGCCACATGGTGACCTCTCATTGGGCCACCCGACCCCATGCCACATAAACATGCCATGTGAGTTGTACGAACTGTACAGACTGCCACATGGCACGATCCAATTGGTCCACAGATTGGTCCAAAAATATAATAACCGGGTGACATGTGGTAGCCTCTAGTGCTTCCACGTCATCAGGCTGACATTCTCATGCCACATGTCACTTCCATGCTCTTGTCATGTGTGTTGTATGGACACTGACGTCATCCATATGGATGTTGACGTCAATAATACAAATGCTGACTCATCCCTGTTGACTGGGCTAGGTTGACCAAACTTTGATCGTGAATATCTTTCAATTTGTAATTCTATTTGACAAGTCTTTTGCGTTGTTAGAAATCTTGCGACACACTCTTCACAATCATGCCATTTTCGATGAGTTTTTGGAACTTTGAATTTTTTCCCTTTCTTTGTCTGCTGGAGCCATTCTCAGCATTCCGAGTTGCCTCTATGAGTTCTGAGTTGTTCTTAGCCTTCTCTGGATCCTTTTTGGATCACACCTTCCCAATGAGAGATTTTTGGACCACCAAAAGCTTTCATCAATAAACAGTTAAGTGAGGGAAGAGTCCCCTCACTTTGTCCTTCTCTATCAACTTTGCCTTGCTTGGATGTGTGCCTTTTAAGCCTACTCGAAGATAATCAACATTAGCCCTGTGTGATGTCCTCGTCCTCCTGTCCAAGATGATATCTTTCTGTAACTCATCCAAGTACTCAGGTGCAGATTCATCCACTGAAGGTATTGAAACTTCCTCATCTTGATCCATGATCATGGGAGGCTAAAAAAGTTTCAAGTTCTCAACGTTCAAAACTGAGTAAATATGCATATAAGGTGGAAGATCTAGATGAAAAGAATTGGTACCACTTTTCTCCAATATAGTGAAGGGTCCATAATGAATGGGATTAAGTTTCTTTCCTTCACCCTTCAATCTCTCCTTGCTGATGTGAAGCCATACCCGGTCTCCAACTTGGAACTGAATCTCCTCCAATACTGGACGGCACCTAAGAAGCTTTGGACTTCGGTTACACTCTTTGGCTCAAGCCATTTTACAATTACATCAATTTTGGAAGGATCAATTTTCAATTGTCCTCCTCCTACAATATGACCTAAGTACACAAGTGCAATCTTTCCAAATTCACATTTAGACAATTTTACATATAGCTTTTTCCTTTGCAAAGTATCCAATACTTTCTTTACATGCCTCACATGTTCATCCCAAGCCTCGCTAAAAACAAGAATGTCGTCTAAATATACAATCACAAAGTCATCTAGGAAAGGCCTGAATGCATCTTTCATCACACGCATGAAAGTTGTCAGAGAATTACAAAGCCCAAACGACATAACTAACCACTCAAACAATCCCTGTTTGTTTTAAAGGCAGTTTTCCATGCATCCTGTTTTGCGAACCTGGTTTGATGATATGCACTACGAAAATCAAACTTAGTGAAATAAAAAAATTTCTTCAATTGATCAAGTAAATCATCTATACAAGGAATAGGGTATTGATTTTTCACCGTGATTTTATTTAAAGCCCGATAATCGACACACATTCGCCATGTTCCATCCTTCTTTGGCACCATCACGGTCGAAGAACCAAAAGGAGATGAATTGGGCTTGATGACCCCTTGATCCAATAATCCCTGTACCTGCTTCTTGATCTCTATCATCTCCACATATGACATCTTGTACATGCCCACATTAGGAATATGAGAATCATGCTGAAGATGTATTTCATGTTGGATTTCCCTCTTAGGAGGTAATCCATATGGGTCCTGAAAAATATCATCATACTTAGAAACAATATCAATTAATTCCTTTTTATGAGATGGATCACACCCTTGGAAAGCGTTAGATGTCCTGACATCTTTCTCTCCGACGACCATGAGTACACATCTCTTATTAGTGTTTATGAGTCTTTTCATTTTCCCTGCACTAACACGTGTTGTATTTACCCTCATGTTGTGATATCTAACAATATATTCCACTTCCCCTTTAGTAAGGTGGTATTTGTTATCATGAATAAAGAAGATTTATTTTCTATCATAAAGATAAGGACTTCCCACCACTATGCCACATATATCAAGTGGTACAACATCCAAATTCACTTCATCAATCAACTTTGAAGCAATACAAAATCTGATCGTACATTGTTTGGTGACATTAAGTTTTTCTTTATCACATACCCAACCAAGAGGATAAGTCTTCGGATGTGGTTTCATTTCAAGACCCATATTCTTGACAAGTGCTTCAGATATTAAGTTTACTTGGAAACCTAGATCAAATAATGTATCTATCTTAGTATGTTTAGATACAACTCTTATATGAAATAACTCATTCCTCTTTCGTTGATCAACATGAGATTCATTATTGGAACTAGAACTAGCATGAAAAGAATATTTACCTTGTACTCCAACCGTCGTGATATTTCCTTAATCTCCTGAATCAGAACCAAGATCTTGTTTCACTGTAGCAATGGTCTTTGTCTTCCCCTTTCCATCGAACCGTTTCGGTTTCTTTTCTGGATTTAGTTTCCAATAATGTTCTTCATCGTGACCGCTCTTCTTGCAATGAGTGCAAGATGGTTTTCCTCCTTCTCTCGTCACTGTAGTGGTCTTATTTTGTTTCCTTTTAAACTTCTTAAAAGTATTATATGGGAGATTGGAATGTTTCTTCGTGGTATCTTTTTGAACATGTTTCCCTATGCTCTCAAGGTGAGTGGCTTGCACACAAACTTCGTCAATACTAGTGGGGTTAAACAAGAGAAAAGTATGGTGAATATAACTGCGAAGTGCGCCAATATACTTCATTAAAGTTTCATAAGAATCCAAAGGAATTTTCAATGAAAGAGCTTTCTTCCTAAATTCTTCTTTGAAACTTTGTGCAGTTTGACCTTTACTTTGCCTTAAAGTTTGTCATTCCATCATTACTTTATGTAAATACCCTAATGGATAAAATTGCTTCCTTATCACTAATTGAAATTCCGATCACGAGGAAAGAAAATTACCACACTTACTTTTGTCATGAATATTTCTCTCCCACCATATGAGAGCGGTGCCTTCCAACCGAAGAGAAGCCATTTGCACTTTAACTTCCTCTTCATCAATATGTTGGACACGACAATACACTTCAACCTGGCAGATCCAATTATCTAGATTTTTCAGGATTAACATCTCCATTGATCTGGATTTTATGAGCAGAACAAAATGACTACAGATTGTTAATAGGTGCTTAACACAAAATAACATAGATACATTAAAACTGGTTTTCTATTCAATAAGGAAATAAACTGAAACTGTAAAATGCAACGGAAAACAAGCTTGCTGGAATGGTGGCGGCTTATCTCTGAGAAGAGATGTGACGACTGCGCTCATTTGCAAGAAGATGATTACAATGAGGCTTTGAAGGCATTTTTACAATAAAAAGGAATGCCAAAAACACTAGACATCCAAAAACCTAACCCTAGGAGATGAAGCGCCAAAAGTCACATGGGCCCCGTTTAGGTAAGTTAGTATATCAACTTCTCGGGGTCGTAACTTTTGCATACGATCTTCATTTTAGGCGCATGATATCTCATTGGAAAGGTATCGTCGAGGAGATTCATTTTGGGGGAAAAAACAAAGGAAATTCAATTTTTATCCCCATTTTCCCAAAAAATATCGTTTAGGGCCTCAAAATGGCTTCGAAAATTTCAGGACCCGAAAAATTGCTAAAAATAGTAAATTACCAAAATTTCCAGAAAACTGTTTTGAGCCAGGTTGAAAAGGTGGGTGGCCACCGATATCCACTTGGATAAATCCTCCCTCCTTATGAAGCAATGGTCTCCATTGCGTTGATTTTCCCCATCAAATGAGGAAATTTCTGCTGAATTTGGCCCCAGGTGAGCCACTTGCCTTGGTGTAGGAGCTTCCCTGCTTTGACGACTCGATAATGCTGGATCCTTTGCTGTCGAGTGCCCTTGAACTGTGTATCCAAAATATTATCACTGGATTCCTTTTTTATGCATTCAGGGTTGAGCTCTGTTGGTGTCAGTTGTTCTGCTACTTCTGAGGTGTCCAATAATGGTGGGAAATAAGGGCGAAGGAGATCCACGTTGAACATTGGCTGCAGGCCAAGGAAAGGAGGAATGTTGAGATTAAAAGAATTACTCCCCACAACCTTGGTGATGGTGTATGATCCATAAAGGAGTGGGAGAATCTTCTGATGGGGTCCTGTAAGGCATCCTTTCTGCAAGTGCAACCAAACTTTGTCGCCCACCTGAAACTTATGTAGCACCCGATGTTGATCATGGCGCTGCTTGTACTTGTCATTGGACTTATGTAGGATATCCTGAACCTGTTGGCGGATGTGCTAGATCCGATCAATGAACCAAGTGGCTTTCTCAGCTTCAGTTGGAGCAGGAGATGAGTTGGTGTAGGTGACCGCAAGGGAAAATGCAACATCTATGGGACCCAATGGTTGGAATCCCAACCCCACGTGAAAGGGGTTGTGGTCGGTTGAGCTATGCAGGTCTTGGTTGTAGCTATTCTGGACATAGGGAAGTCTCTCATCCCATGTGCAAGGGTGATTGGAATTATACATGAGAACGATATGCACAATCATTAGATTTACGACCTCGGTTTGGTGATCCGTCTGGGGTGGAAGGCCATGGATTTGGTGAGCTTGGTTCCCAACAGTGACCAGAGACTCGACCAAAATGTGCTGAGAAATCGAATGTACTGATCTGAGACAATGGTTTGTGGGATTCCAAAATTTACCCAAACTCATTCAAAGAAGAGCTTGGCAGTGGCCTCTGATGTGATGCTCTTCTTGCAGGCAACCAGAATCGCCATATTAGAAAAGAGATCAACAACCACAAAAAAAAATTCACTTCCTCGCTTGGTGGACGGGAGGCCCGACATGTAGTCCATTGAGATGGATTCCCATGGCCTGTCAGGAGTAGGAAGAGGGGTGTACAGGCCCTATTTCTTAGTGGTCGGTTTAGCAATAACGCAGGCAGTGCAGGACCTGATATACTTGCTGACCTCCTGTCGAAGTTTCGGCCAATAGAATTTTTTCTATAGCATTACCACTGTCTTTTCGATGCCAAAGTGTCCTGCCACCTGACTGTAGTGGGATTCCCAGATCATCTTCGCTTGATGGAACACATATATGGCCCATACGACACAATAACCCATCCTGAAGATGGAAATTATCGACAACTGTGTTTGCACCCAACATTTGGTAGGTGGTGGCGAAGTTCGGGTCTATCTCATAGAGTTGGGGCCATCCAAAGGTCTCATGGCCGCAAGAGTCTAGCACCGTGGTGAGTGTCACGACTGGAAGTCTACTGAGGAAATCAACGACACGATTGGTAGTATAAAATGTTGAGGTGGAATTGCTGCAAGTATGTGGACCACTTTTTATGGTGGTCATTCGGAAATTTTCCTTGTGTCTGCATGAATTGCAGTGGCTTATGATCAACGTGGATGATTGTCTCTTTCCCAAGAATGTAATGTCTCCACTAGCGTCAGGCTTTCACAATGGAGTACATTTCTTTGTCGTAAGTAGGGTACTTACAGACAACATATGATAGTGTCTCACTATGATAGGCCACGGGGTGGCCGTGTTGAGTGAAAACGATGCCCACAACATAGTCTGAAGCATCTATCTCAATCTCAAAGGGTTGTTGTAGGTATGGTAGTGAAAGTACTGGGGATGAGCGCAAGCACTGCTTCAAATCATCGAATTCTTGTTGTTTGGACCGGACCCACAAAAATTCCTCCTTACCACCACCCCTGGTTATTTGGATGAGGGCCCATGCAATATGGGAGAATCCCAACACGAACCTGCGGTAGAAATTGGCAAGGCCCAAGAAACTTCGAAGCTCAATGAGTGTGGTTGGGGCTAGCCAGTCACAGATGACTTAGATCTTGGTTGGATCCACATGTACACCATGCTAATCAATGATGTATCCCAAGTAATGGACCCTGTCCATGCCGAAGGAGCATTTTTCCAAGTTGGCGTATAGCTTGTGCTGCCGCAGGGTGTGCAGAACCTATTGAATATGCTGCAAGTGTTCGGCCCAAGTCTTTTTGTAAATGATAATGTAATCAATATACACCACTACAAAAGTATTGGTGAATGGTTGCATGATATCTTCCATCATTCTCATGAAAGTGGCTGGAGCATTTGTCAAACCAAAGGGCATGA
>SNQJ01S0010140.1:57996-68947 GCA_010110895.2 Picea sitchensis
GGCCTGATCTAAGAGAGAGCCAGTTTCTTAGATATTTTCAATCAGAAATGATTCGTCTTCATATTTAGATTCAGATAGGTGAGATGTCCTCCAGGACTAACAGACATGAGGCTAGACCTTGAGGAGATATGAGAACTCATGTACAAGATTCCCTTGTTTTCGTGAAGGAATTTTGTCAAAAGGACTAGGATGTTGACCTCTTAACCTTTATTCTGAGACATGTACATTGTTTGACAACAAAACATATGTTTAGATACCTATGTGGTATGAGTGGATATGGATTGAGATATGCCTCAGATGGAGATATGAAGTTACATAGTTATATAGATTCTGATTGGGCAGGGAGTGTAGTGGATCAGAAGAGTAATTTCAGATGTTGTTTCAGTATGGGATCACTTTGATCTCATGGTTGAGCAGGGAGCAGACATCGCTGACAGTCAGTACAATGGAGGAAAAGTAAATATCATCTAGTATTGTAAGTCATGAAGCATTGTGGCTTCAGAAATTCTTGACTGGATTATTCGATATTGCGATGGAGGTGGAATTTATCTTATGCAACAACCAGAGTTGTATAAAATTTTGAAGAAGAACCCTGTGGTTCATGATAAGTCAAAGTATATCAAAATCTGGTATCACTATATGGTGCATAAGGGAGCAGTGAGGAGCCATTTTTGTGACTACAGAGGATCAGATTGCAGACATGTTTACCAAGCCGTTGTCGATGTTCAAGTTTGAATAGTTCAGGGACAATATTGGAATGGTCCCTCTTCAGAGGGAGTGTTCTCATCTAGCATGAAAAATGGTTGGCGTTGAGACAGGTGGAACTCATCCAATATGAAAAAGGGTTGGCAACGAGTATTCTCATCTAGCATGAAAAAGGGTTGGCATTGAGACATGTGGAACTCATCCAACATGAAAAAGGGTTGGCATTGAGACAGGTGGAACTCATCCAACATGAAAAAGGGTTGGCACTGACTGTTTTGATCCAACATGAAAAAGAGTTGGAACTGAGACAGGTGGAATTCATCTAGCATGAAAAAGGGTTGGCACTGAGTGTTTTCATCCAACATGAAAAAGGTTTGGCACTAAGACAAGAGGAACTCATCTAGCATGAAAAAGGGTTGACACTGAGTGTTCTCATCCAGCATGAAAAAGGGTTGGCACTGAGACACGTGGAACTCATATAGCATGAAAAAGAGTTGGCATTGAGTGTTCTCATCCAACATGAAAAATGGTTGGCAGTGAGACAAGTGGAACTCATCTAGCCTGAAAAAGGTCTGGAACTGAGTGTTCTCATCCAGCAAGAAAAAGGGTTGGCACTGAGACAAGTAGATCTCATCTAGCATAAAAAAAGGGTTGGAACTGAGACCGAAGGTACACATGATGATGTACATATGCATTGCGAAGTAATGGATGTCATCGTGACATTTTGAAGCTATTTGAGAGCTACCCACAGGCCTTGAATGCATTGGCTGTGAAGTCATGTTGTACTATGGATATCTGATGAGTCTAGAGTGAAGTTTGTATACTTCAGAGACAAGCTTTGGCATGATGAAGAATGTCTCCCTTCTTGACAAGGAGTGTTGATGTTTGAACAACATCAAAAAGACATTCTTCCATTTATATATATATATATATATATGGCATGATACATGATATTTATAACCCAAAGTATAAATTATATATAATAAATATGTAGCTATTTATGATCCAAGGACACATCCTTTCATGGATGGTCACCATATGTTCTATATCTATGGGACACTCATCATTTTAATAACATATTCGCATATAATATCATCTCATATATACATCATATAAAATCCATTACATAATCTCATATACAATACTATATTATATTATCTCTTATGAAAAATCAACAATTTCATGCAAATTTGGGGGAACCTTCTACTCATTGAGACACTCTAAACTCGTGCAACATAGGATTCTTTCTTGTAGTAGAATTAACTTGTTTTTCTTAACTTCTTGAACTATAGATACTTGAAAAATTCTTAAGTTCTTTTAAGAATAGTTCTTATTATAAAGAAAATCCCATAGATTTAGTGCACTTGTACTAAGAAGTACATCATAAAAACAAGAGAAAACATGACAGGTCAACATATTCTCCATACAATATACCATAGTTGCACGGGAACGACTCCCAACATTTCCAACATTTCTGAAACTCGTTGAGGTTGGGAACTAGTAGGGAACGTCCCCAATTGGCTGGGAACTCTTTTGGGAACTTGGGAGCTTTTTGGGAGCTTCAACATCAAGAAAATGGGAGCTTGGGAATAGTTTTTGAAATATAGAGCTTTAAATTAAAATTTTATTAAATTAAAATGTAAATATTTTTATTCCATTATTACAAATATTTTCATTATATTTATTTAAAATATCACTATAAAGCAAAGACTAAACTATACTAAATATTAATAAGTAAAAAAATTAATACTACTTACTTTATAGTTGTGGATACTAAAAACTTTTAATGCATGTGTGTTTTTTTTCAAGCCCATACTAAACATGAAAGTAGAATAAATCAATACCCTATCCATGACAAACATTTGCTCCATTTTGTTGTTGCTATCACCCAACCATCTCATTGATTTTTATTGTATTTCCAAATTACAAGAGTATCACTATTTAGCTTTTTCGAACAAGAATAATGCTTCAAATTTACAAAGATGTTTGAAGTTTATATATGTGGAGTTTAATTTCTAAAAGATTTTAAAACTTTATATATGTATTTTCAATTTTGTTTCTCATTTTCTAATCGAATCTTTATGGATGTTAAACTTTCAATATCTTGTTAAGTATATTCATATAATTATTACTACAAATTAAATTAGTAATTTAGATATTGTAGTTGTTACTTGTTGCAGTATAAACAATGTTGTCTTACATTAATGTTGTTTTAGATTGACCTTCAATTTTATCATTATGTACATACATTGTAATCTAAAATATTTTTGTATTTTTTTAATATAAAAACTTATACTCACACTGTTATTCACACTGTTATCCACGTTCTCCAACATTCTCACGTTCCAAAAACTCATGCAACATAGCAATATACAATTCTAAACCGCTTAAAACTAACGCATCCAAGTATTCTATCCATTCTTAATTATACTTATTAAATGAATTTCAATACATTGCATTAAACTGATATGATTTTTCTATTATGGTTGTTACTATAATTTGTGGAGACGTTGTGTCTATTTTAATTTGTATTGATGTGATGTTTTCATCCGTCGGCAGTAAGTGTTTAATGTGTTTTTGCATCCTTAAAAAACGATTAGATGTATGGAATGGATAACGCACGGGAAAGTTTCTAGTATTTAATATGTCCATTTTCAGTTATTTAATATGTGTATTTAATATGTCCACATTTCTGAAAACATCACCATCAACATATACAGGCTTGCACGATTTACGATACAATTGTTGGGTGATCAATTTTGAAAATAAATATATTTCCAAAATTCCAAGTTCTTGCTAGTTGTTGACCTCTGGTGCATATTCTGACATAAAAAATCAGTGCAAGTTGAAGGCATTAAGACACCACACACTCCCCAATGTAAACACACAACCCGACATCGTTGGCAATAGGATGCACTTGTCTTGGAACGAGCCGAATGATAAAGTAGGTGTATTATATAATACCAAGTGGGCCATTCTCCAAAAAGGTCAACTGCCTCAGTTTTTTACTTAACCTTAAATTACTGAGTATGACAATATGTCTGTTTGAATTTCTCCAAACAGATCATCGCTCATATGGCCCATCCCATATTGTTCACATGACTTAGTTTTGAGTAAGAAAAAATTGTTCACATGACTTAGTTCATATGGCCCATCCCATATTAAATAATCAAAATTTAAAAAAAATAGTTTTTCAATTCTTGATGATGGATGGAGTGTAATTAAAAATTTTGGATTTCCAAAACTCTTGATGATGGATGGAGTGTAATTAAAAATTTTGGATTTCCAAAACTTGACTTTTTGATGATAGATGGAGTGTTCACTAAAAACTTTGGACTTCAAAGGAGTATTAGAGTATTTAAAAACTACAATAATTCATCAATTCAAGGATTTTAAAGAGTGACTTAGACCTCAAAGGGTTTCTTGCAACCAACCTTTAACATGGAAATTTCTTACAAAAATTAATACATATAATCAACCAACAGGGTATGGTTGGTGGTTGCAGGTCTAAAACCTCAAAGGCATCTATTCTCCTTGTAGCTAGAAATATCTGGTGCCCTGAAACAATTATCCTTCTTTCGATATATTCAAAACCTAGTAACTTGTACCAAGTTTTTAGTTCATCTCTAAAAGAATGAGACTTTCATTCAAGAAAAAATTATGGCTTTGTTTATTCCATAAGAACTATCCCACTCACACTTCCACACATGAAGCAATTATCCAATTAGAAACCATAATAACTTATCAAACTAGAATGAATAGATGTATACTTGGGGACTCATATGTAGGTATGCAGAAACTGATGAACCCAATAGGGATTTCTATGGGTATTAATAGAACAATAAACCCAATAAAATAGTCAACATAGTAATCATTTATATTTAGGTATGCATGAGGGTTTTCTATTGTCGATAAATACTAGATTAAATCCCTCGACAAGTTGGGATTGAATATGGGAACAAATAGGTAATGATGACAACCTAGATGAATTTATGTATAATGAAAAATATTCAACGTGATTTCTAAGAAAAAAAAACTGTGGGAATTGTTCAATGAACTACACATGATATACTATACCAAAGCCCTCATCGGAAGCCACCAGTGTCAGCACCAGCGTGTCACATCTAGTATGAAGTACGTGTAGTCATCGATCATGTTGGAAGATGGCACAATATGGTTGTAAGGATTTCCCCTATTTCCATTGAAACATTTGGTACACTTCTAGTTTGTAATCGACAGTATTCACACTTTCATTTATTTTATATAAACTCAAATCCAACAACAAAAAACCATTGATGGAAGTTTTGTATACATGTACTTACGACCACTCAAAATCTCAAGAACAACTACCTTGTAACTATACACATCTACCTTTTTTGTGTGTTGAGTGCCCATCTACAACATTCCTCTGTGTATTGGGAAGCTACCCAATTGACACGACCCTCATTAATCCACCTACAATTTCATGGGATTATAGAATATTTGTTCAAACTTCAAAGGTTTCTACCTTTGTGAAGAACATTATTTTGTAATGTTGCAAAATCATGTAGGTGACCTAATGCATTTTGTGCTCATATATTAGACATAGAGGTTTCAAAGTCAATGTATAAGATATAGTCAAAGTATTTTGCAGTCCCATTGTTTCCATCATCAACCATGCTCAATGGTCACTTTCTTTCGGGTCTACCTCCAATATTTTATGGATTAAGAGAATTTAATAAATCTTTAGTCTAACCAACATCCAAGTCTAGAATGTAAAATCTTGGTTAAATTGATATTTCATAGAGAAAATATAACAAGTTCCTTGAAAATTTCTCTAGGTCTATCCTCAACAGTGAATACAATGCTTGTCTTGAAAGGTCTTTCATTTCACAAAATTATTGGATTCTTGGATAACAATAAGAAGTGAGTAAAATTGTAAAAATAATCATGAATCCCATTTAAAATAATATCAAGGCCATAAATCTTTGCAACCCAAGCACTTGCAAAAGCTCCGGTATCCTTGTAATTATGGGTATCTATAAACTTATCATCACTTACTGTGTCATCCATATTTTCTAGTGCAACACCCAACTCACTTAAATCCTTCTCTCATCAAACATGAGCCTCTGGATAACTCACAACATGTCTAATATCTTCCTTCTTCACACTAAACAGTGCAAGAAGTTAATGTTAGATAGGAAACTGCACTTCACCCACTATATGTAAATTGTGACTAAGTAGCAAATCATTGTTGCAATGAATAGTGTCAACACAATAATCCTTTATGGGAAGAAAAAATTTGAAATCCTATCGACAGTGTGAGGCAATTCATTTTGGCACACAAAGATTCCTTCCGGTTGAGCGCCTACACAGTTCAATCGATGGTATTCTCCTACAAACAATAGTCGACAATGAGGCCATGGTTCCCAAAATCTTAGCAAGAATGACCAAAACACTCATCTGACTACTAATTGAAACATCCATAGAGAGAAATGCAACACACAATGGATTAACAAAGAATGCCAATGGTATTTCAGGGACTGACACAACATATTAGGGTTTTTTGAGGCATTTAAGGATTTCTCTAGACTGGAAAAATGAATCTCAACACATAGGGAAGGACTGGAAGGAAGGATGTAGAGGAAGAATGATAGATTAATAATTTATGCACTCATTTTGCAACACAGAATGACAAAGGCACTCCAAAGATCATGGATTTAGAACCTGACTCAATAACAAACTCTTATATTTTCCCATTATGTTAAACCATGATGCTATGGAAAACTACAATAGCTTCATCCAGGCCCTAAGAACTATAGGTGCTCTAATACCACTATCAGTATACACTAGAATGGAGTTGAATGTGATACATATTTTATTAATAGTATACACATATAAGTATATGATCTATGACTTTTGAATTTATCTTCAAGAGGTATGGTGGACTCCTAATGACAATTCCTATGCACTTGTGACTTTGCATATTCCTTTTCAAGTGAATAATACAAAATATCATAACACTAACAGATTAGGTTTCCAACAATCCCCACACCTAGGTAAACTAGATTAGTTCTTGTCAAATCAACTACAATCTCCCTTCTCCTTAACTATTTATTATTTTTTATTTAAATTGAATAAATAAAAAAATTATAACCATTGTGATATGGGAAGTAAATTTTTAGTATAGAAGATGTATATCATGGTAAAAACAATTTTAGGATGTCATTTATTTTCTCTACCAACTTTTTTAATGGGAATGAGGAGAAAACATGAGAAAGAGATATTACCTAACACTACACTTAAGTTTTTCCTTCATACTACACTTAAGTTTTTCCTTCATACAAGAAATAGACATAATGGAAAAAAACATATACATAGGTAGTCTAATTATTTTAATTTTGAATTATTTTTTATATAAATACATAAAATGATATTGTTTCTCTTGGCATCTCCAATATCTCTTAAACTCATTTCATATTTTTTGGGATGGGTAGGAAAAGTCCCCAATTCACTCGGAATTCATTGAGAACTGTTTTAGGAACTTAGAGCATTTTGGGAGTTTCAACATCAAGAAAATGGGAGCTTGAGAATTAGTTTCCGAAATAGAGAGCTTAAATATTTTTATCCCATTAGTAGAAATACATAATTTATTACTAATATTTTCATCATATTTATTTAAAATATAACTATAAAACAAAGACTAAATTGCACTAATTATTATTTTAAAAATTATTGAAGTATAAAAGATTCACTTTATAGTTGTGGATATGAAAAAATTTAAAGCATGTATGTTTTCCTTCAAGCTAGACTAAACATGAAAGTAGAATAAATCAATACCCTATCCATGACAATTGTCCTAGATTAAATTTGTCTATTGATCTTCAATTTTATTAAAATAAAATTTAAAAGGTATCATTATCTAGATACATTGTAGTCTAAAATATCATTGCAATCTAAAATATTTTTTATATATTTTTTAATATATATTGTAATCTAAAATCAACATGCTATCAAGAGAAGGATTGTCCAGGAAAATGAGAGTAATTTTTAGTAAAAATGTCTAAATATTTACTTCTACCTATAATTATGCAAAGAATCTCATGAATTATGGAGGAACAATTTAACAAAGTCAAATATTATGTGGATGGATTATAACCAAATTAATCTTTAGATAGTTAGGGGAGGTATTCTCCAACTATTTATAAGAAATATAATTTGTTTTAATTTTAAATTTAATTTTCAAAGATACGTGTCTTTTTGGATCAAATAGACACATTTTTTCTCGGAGTGATCTAATGATGAGATTGAAGTTTATAAGTATTTGAATGTTCTGTTTAATTACTTGTGATGGTCTAGAGTTTACTAAAGTAATATCATATATCATTGGGAGTAATTACCACTTGCAGAAAAAATCATGGTTAGTTGTATGACTTTGAGTATATGATGGATGTGTGTTGGTCATAGTAGGAGATGTATCATTTGCAGAAGAAGAGAAGGTCAGCACATGCAGATGACTTTGAAGATAATATAGCTTTAGAGGGATTCAATATTCAGACGAAGCATGCAGACTCAGAGTGGGCCTGATCTAAGAGAGAGAGTTAGTTTCTTAGAGACTTTCATTCATAAATGATTCCTCTTCAGATTTAAATTCAGATGAGGGAGACATTCTCTGGGATTGATACACAAGAGGCTATACCTTGAGGATATATGAGACCTCGTGGAGAAGATTCCCTTGTTTCAGTGAAGGAACCCAGTCGGAAGGACTATGATGTTGACCTTTTAACCTGTATTCTGAGACATGTACATTGTTTGACAACAAAAAATCTGTTTATATACCTATGTGGTATGAGTGGATATGGATTGAGATATGCCTCAGGGGGAGATATGAAGTTGTAGAGTTATACATATTCTGACTGGGCAAGGAACACAGTGGATCAGAAGAGTAATTCTGGACGTTGTTTCAATATGGGATCACTTTGATCTCATGGTTGAGCAGAGAGCAGACATTGGTGACAGTCAATACAATGGAGGAAAAGTATATATCATCTAGTATTGTAAGTTGTGAAGCATTGTGGCTTCAGAAATTGCTGATTGGATTATTCGATATTGCGATGGAGGTGAAATCTATCTTGTGTGACAACCAGAGTTGTATAAAATTTTGAAGAAGAACCCAGTGGTTCATGATAAGTCAAAGCATATCGAAATCAGGTATCACTATATGGTGCAAAAGGGAGTAGTGAGGCTCCAGTTTTGTGACTACAGAGGATCAAGTTGCAGACGTGTTTACCAAGTCGTTGTCGAGGATGAAGTTTGAGTAGTTCAGAGACAATATTGGCATGGTCCCTCTTAAGAGGGAGTGTTCTCATTGAGCATGAAAAATGGTTGGCATTGAGATAGGTGGAACGCATCCAATATGAAAAAGGGTTGGTAACATGAGTATTCTCATCTAGCATGAAAAAGGGCTAGCATTGAGAAAAGTGGAACTCATCCAACATGAAAAAGGGTTGGCATTGAGTGTTCTGATCCAGCATGAAAAAGGGTTGGCACTGAGACATGTGGAACTCATCTAGTATGAAAAAGGGTTGGCACTGAGTGTTTTCATCCAACATGAAAATGGGTCGGCACTAAGACAAGAGGAACTCATCTTGCATGAAAAAGAGTTAGCACTAAGTGTTCTCATCCAACATGAAAAATGGCTGGCACTAAGACACGTGGAACTCATCCAACATGAAAAATGGCTGGCACTGAGTGTTATCATCCAACATGAAAAAGGGTTGGAACTGAGACAGGTGGAACTCATCTAGCCTGAAAAATGGATGGAATTGAGTGTTCTCATCCAACATGAAAAATGTTTGGCACTGAGATAGGTGAATCTCATCCAGCATGAAAAAGGGTTGGCACTGAGACTAAAGGTACACATGATGAGGTACATATGCATTGCGAAGTAATGGATGTTATGGTGACATGTTGAAGCTATTTGAGAGCTACCCACATGCCTTGAATGCATTGACTGTGAAGTCATGTTGTACTATGGATATCCGATGAGTCTAGAGTGAAGTTTGTATACTTTAGAGACGAGCTTTGGCATGATGAAGAATGTCTCCCTTCTTGATAAGGAGTGTTGATGTTTGAACAACATCGAGAATACATTCTTCCATATATATACGACATGATATTTATAATACAAGGTATAAATTATATATAATAAATATGTATTTATTTATTATCCAAGAACTCATCCTTTCATGGATGGTCACCATATATTCTATATATATGGGACACTCATCATTGTAATAATATATTCACATATAATATCATCTCATATATACATCATATAGAATCCATTACACAATCTCATATACAATACTATATTATAATATCTCTTATGAAAAATCAACAATTTCATCCAAATTTGAGAGAAACTTCTACTAATTAAAACACTCCAAATACATCTTTCCAATATATATTCAATACATATAGGCTTGAAGCCATTATAACATATTCATTATGAGCTTTATTCACGTCATTATGAAAATTGAACTTTTATAAGAAGGATAACAATCATTCCTCACAAACATATACATAAATCCACAAACATATACATAAATCCACTGATTTATAAAAAAACCTAAAATTTCAAACCATGTATTTAACAAATTTTAAAGAAATTATGCTCATTTGTTTTATATATACAGAAAAGAGGTTATATGCAGAGGCATATCTCCCTATCTCAAAGCATGTAGCTTCTCTTGGAAAATGTATGTGCGGTTGGGCTCGGAAACAGAAGGTGGTCATAGTTAATGTTAAACGGGACATAACAGTAGTGCTTGAGCATATACTGCCTAATGTAGATTGAATATGAATTCAGAAAGAGAAATCATGAAGTCGGTAGCAGATTCTTCAAAAGATATTATTATTATGTTATATAATTTGATAAAAGATGCTATGACGATTCAGCGTTTTGGCTGTGGCACTTGGCGACTGCCTCCATTACTGACAAAATGAGAGCAGGACAGACAATAGTGATTCATCAACAGTAATATATGTCTTCCAACAACTTGCCAACTTGCTTGCACTTTGTAGCTGGTGAATGGCGAGGATGGCATCTGGGCACAAACTTTAGCGCAGCTTCAAAACGCAGAAAGTCTGAAAGATATACACAAAATCACACTTTATGAAGTAAAAGGCAAACAAATGGGGCCTTCTCTTCCGGGCAAACATGATTCCATAATCAATCATGTTTTGGTCCTGTCCTATGATAGAG
>SNQJ01S0010140.1:69717-83892 GCA_010110895.2 Picea sitchensis
TATATATATATATATATATATGGCATGATACATGATATTTATAACCCAAAGTATAAATTATATATAATAAATATGTAGCTATTTATGATCCAAGGACACATCCTTTCATGGATGGTCACCATATGTTCTATATCTATGGGACACTCATCATTTTAATAACATATTCGCATATAATATCATCTCATATATACATCATATAAAATCCATTACATAATCTCATATACAATACTATATTATATTATCTCTTATGAAAAATCAACAATTTCATGCAAATTTGGGGGAACCTTCTACTCATTGAGACACTCTAAACTCGTGCAACATAGGATTCTTTCTTGTAGTAGAATTAACTTGTTTTTCTTAACTTCTTGAACTATAGATACTTGAAAAATTCTTAAGTTCTTTTAAGAATAGTTCTTATTATAAAGAAAATCCCATAGATTTAGTGCACTTGTACTAAGAAGTACATCATAAAAACAAGAGAAAACATGACAGGTCAACATATTCTCCATACAATATACCATAGTTGCACGGGAACGACTCCCAACATTTCCAACATTTCTGAAACTCGTTGAGGTTGGGAACTAGTAGGGAACGTCCCCAATTGGCTGGGAACTCTTTTGGGAACTTGGGAGCTTTTTGGGAGCTTCAACATCAAGAAAATGGGAGCTTGGGAATAGTTTTTGAAATATAGAGCTTTAAATTAAAATTTTATTAAATTAAAATGTAAATATTTTTATTCCATTATTACAAATATTTTCATTATATTTATTTAAAATATCACTATAAAGCAAAGACTAAACTATACTAAATATTAATAAGTAAAAAAATTAATACTACTCACTTTATAGTTGTGGATACTAAAAACTTTTAATGCATGTGTGTTTTTTTTTAAGCCCATACTAAACTTGAAAGTAGAATAAATCAATACCCTATCCAGGACAAACATTTGTTCCATTTTGTTGTTGCTATCACCCAACCATCTCATTGATTTTTATTGTATTTCCAAATTACAAGAGTATCACTATTTAACTTTTTCGAACAAGAATAATGCTTCAAATTTACAAAGATGTTTGAAATTTATGTATGTGGAGTTTAATTTTTAAAAGATTTTAAAACTTTATATATGTATTTTCAATTTTGTTTCTCATTTTCTAATAGAATTTTTATGGATGTTAAACTTTCAATATAATGTTAAGTATATTCATATAATTATTAGTACAAATTAAATTAGTAATTTAGATATTGTAGTTGTTACTTGTTGCAGTATAAACAATGTTGTCCTACATTAATGTTGTCTTAGATTGACCTTCAATTTTATCATTATATACATACATTGTAATCTAAAATATTTTTTATTTTTTTAATATAAAAACTTATACTAATATGCATGTTCTCCAACGTTCCCACGTTCCAAAAACTCATGCAACATCCAAGTATTCTATCCATTCTTAATTATACTTTTTTTTCCAAGAAAAAATTACTCGATATTATAATAGATTTATAATGTCATTTATAAATATCTAGCTCTGTCGAGCTTGGTTACCAGAAAATTCAGAACAGCAATCTCGCCAGGCTACTCCATCAAAGCAGAAGAAGGAGAATTCACACAAAAGGAAATCAAAAAACGACACGCTGCCATCCAACCGACAGTGAAGAAATGACAATGTAATAATGCCAACTCAGAACGCTCGCCCACCTGGTCAAGTAAGCTGTAACAGTAAGCTCGCCCACCAGGAGTAGACTCCAGTTAGAAGGAGGTTCACACGGAAAGCAACGGACAGTCACGCTGTCACCCCACAGTGTCATTCTTAATTATACTTATTAAATGAATTTCAATACATTGCATAAAACTGATATGATTTTTCTATTATGGTTGTTACTATAATTTGTGGAGACGTTGTGTCTATTTTAATTTGTATTGATGTGATGTATTGATGTGATGTTTTCATTGTTTAATGTGTTTTTGCATCCTTAAAAAGGGATTCGATGTATGGAATGGATAACGTACGGGAAAGTTTCTAGTATTTAATATGTGCATTTTCAGTTATTTAATATGTGTATTTAATATGTCCACATTTCTGAAAACATCACCATCAACATATACAGGCTTGCACGATTTATGATGCAATTGTTGGGTGATCAATTTTGAAAATAAATATATTTCCAAAATTGCAAGTTCTTGCTAGTTGTTGACCTCTGGTGCATATTCTGACATAAAAAATCAGTGCAAGTTGAAGGTATTAAGACACCACACACTCCCCAATGTAAACACACAACCCGACATCGTTGGCAATAGGATGCACTTGTCTTGGAACGAGCCGAATGATAAAGTAGGTGTATTATATAATACCAAGTGGACCATTCTCCAAAAAGGTCAACTGCCTTTTTGCATAGGGCGACGTAGGAAGGTGACTCAATTTTTTACTTAACCTTAAAATATGTCTGTTTGAATTTCTCCAAACAAATCGCTCATATGGCCCATCCTATATTGTTCACATGACTTAGTTTTGAGTAACAAAAAAATGTTCACATGACTTAGTTCATATGGCCCATCCCATATTAAATAATCAAAACTTTAAAAAATTAGCTTCTTGATGATTGATGGAGTGTTACTAAAAATTTTGGATTTCCAAAACTTGACTTTTTGATGATAAATGAAGTGTTCACTAAAAACTTTGGACTTCAAAGGAGTATTAGAGGATTCAAAAGCTATAATAATTCAACAATTTAAGGATTTTAAAGATTGACTTAGGATTCAAAGAATTTCTTGCAACCAACCTTTAACATGGAAATTTCTTACAAGAATTAATACATATAATCAACCAACAGGGTAAGGTTGGTGGTTGCAGGTCTAAAACCTCAAAGGCATCTATTCTCCTTGTAGCTAGAAATATCTGGTGCCCTGAAACAATTATCCTTCTTTTGATATATTCAAAACCTAGTAACTTGTACCAAGTTTTTAGTTCATCTCTAAAAGAATGAGACTTTCATTCAAGAAAAAATTATGGCTTTGTTTATTCCATAAGAACTATCCCACTCACACTTCCACACATGAAGCAATAATGCAATTAGAAACCATAATAACTTATCAAACTAGAATGAATAGATGTATACTTGGGGACTCATGTAGGTATGCACAAACCGATGAACCCAATAGGGATTTCTATGGGTATTAGTAGAACAATAAACCCAATAAAATAGTCAACATAGTAATAATTTATATTTAGGTATGCATGAGGGTTTTCTATTGTCGATAAATACTAGATTAAATCCCACGACAAGTTGGGATTGAATATGGGAACAAATAGGTAATGATGACAACCCAAATGAATTTATGTATAATGAAAAATATTCAACGTGATTTCTTAGAAAAAAAAACTGTGGGAATTGTTCAATGAACTACACATGATATACTATACCAAAGCCCTCATCGGAAGCCACCAGTGTCAGCACCAGCATGTCACATCTAGTATGAAGTACGTGTAGTCGTCGATCATGTTGGAAGATGGCACAATATGGTTGTAAGGATTTCCCCTATTTCCATTGAAACATTTGCTACACTTCTAGTTTGTAATCGACAATATTCACATTTTCATTTATTTTATATAAACTCAAATCCAACAACAAAAAACCATTGATGGAAGTTTTGTATACACGTACTTACGACCACTCAAAATTTCAATAACAACTACCTTGTAACTATACACACGTACCTTTTTTGTGTGTTGAGTGCCCATCTACAACATTCCTCCGTGTATTGGGAAGCTACCCAATTGACACAAACCCCTTAATCCACCTATAGTTTCATGGGATTATAGAATATTTGTTCAAACTTCAAAGGTTTCTACCTTTGTGAAGAACATTATTTTGTAATGTTGCAAAATCATGTAGGTGACCTAATGCATTTTGTGCTCATATATTAGACACAGAGGTTTCAAAGTCAATGTATAAGATATAGTCAAAGTATTTTGTAGTCCCATTGTTTCCATCATCAACCATGCTCAATGGTCACTTTCTTTCGGGTCTACCTCCAATATTTTATGGATTAAGAGAATTTAATAAATCTTTAGTCTAACCAACATCCAAGTCTAGAATGTAAAATCTTGGTTAAATTGATATTTCATAGAGAAAATATAACAAGTTCCTTGAAAATTTCTCTAGGTCTATCCTCAACAGTGAATACAATGCTTGTCTTGAAAGGTCTTTCATTTCACAAAATTATTGGACTCTTGGATAACAATAAGAAGTGAGTAAAATTGTAAAAATAATCATGAATCCTATTTAAAATAATATCAAGGCCATAAATCTTTGCAACCCAAGCACTTTCAAAAGCTCCAGTATCCCTATAATTATGGGTGTTTATAAACTTAGCATCACTTGCTGTGTTATCCATATTTTCTAGTGCAACACCCAACTCACTTAAATCCTTCTCTCATCGAACACGAGCCTATGGATAACTCACAACATGTCTAATATCTTCCTTCTTCACACTAAACAGTGCAAGAAGTTAATGTTAGATAGGAAACTACACTTCACCCACTATATGTAAATTGTGACTAAGTAGCAAATCATTGTTGCGATGAATAGTGCCAACACGATAATCCTTTATGGGAAGAAAAAATTTGAAATCCTATCGACAGTGTGAGGCGATTCCTTTTGGCACACAAAGATTCCTTCCGGTTGAGCACCTACACAGTTCAATCGATGGTATTCTCCTGCAAACAATAGTCGACAACGAGGCCATGGTTCCCAAAATCTTAGCAAGAATGACCAAAACACTCATCCGACTACTAATTGAAACATCCATAGAGAGAAATGTAACACACAATGGATTAACAAAGAATGCCAATGGTATTTTAGGGACTGACACAACATATTAGGGTTTTCTGAGGCATTTAAGGATTTCTCTACACTGGAAAAATGAATCTCAACACATAGGGAAGGATTGGAAGGAAGGATGTAGAGGAAGAATGATAGATTAATAATTTATGCACTCATTTTGCAACATAGAATGACAAAGGAACTCCAAAGATCATGGATTTAGAACCTGACTCAACAACAAACTCTTATATTTTCCCATTATGTTAAACCATGATGCTATGGAAAACTACAATAGCTTCATCCAAGCCCTAAGAACTATAGGTGCTCTGATACCACTATCAATATACACTAGAATGGAGTTGAATGTGATACATATTTTATTAATATTATACACATACAAGTATATGATCTATGACCTTTGAATTTATCTTCAAGAGGTATGTTGGACTCCTAATGACAATTCCTATGCACTTGTGACTTTGCATATTCCTTTTCAAGTGAAAAATACAAAATATTATAACGCTAAGAGATTAGGTTTCCAACAATCCCCACACCTAGGTAAACTAGATTAGTTCTTGTCAAATCAACTACAATCTCCCTTCTCCTTAACTATTTATTGTTATTTATTTAGATTGAATAAATAAAAAAATTATAACCATTGTGATATGGGAAGTAAATTTTTAGTATAGAAGATGTATATCATGGTAAAAACAATTTTAGGATGTCATTTCTTTTCTCTACCAACGTTTTTAATGGGAATGAGGAGATAACATGAGAAAGAGATATTACCTAACACTACACTTAAGTTTTTTCTTCATACAAGAAATAGACATAATGGGAAAAAAAACATATACATAGTTAGTCTAATTATTTTAATTTTGAAGTATTTTTTATATAAATACATAAAATGATATTGTTTTTCTAGGCATCTCCAATATCTCTTAAACTCGTTTCATACTTTTTAGGATGGGTAGGAAAAGTTCTCAATTCACTGGGAATTCATTGGGGAACTATTTTGGGAACTTGGAGCATTTTGGGAGCTTCAACATCAAGAAAATGAGAGCTTAGGAACTAGTTTTTGAAATAGAGAGCTTAAATATTTTTATCCCATTAGTAGAAATACATAATTTATTACTAATATTTCCATCATATTTATTTAAAATATAACTATAAAACAAAGACTAAATTGCACTAATTATTATTTTAAAAATTATTTAAGTATAAAAGATTCACTTTATAGTTGTGGATATGAAAAAAATTAAAGCATGTATGTTTTCCTTCAAGCTCAGACTAAACATGAAAGTAGAATAAATCAATACCCTATCCATGACAAACATTGTCCTAGATTAAATTTGTCTATTGATCTTCAATTTTATTAAAATAAGATTTAAAATGTATCATTATCTAGATACATTGTAGTCTAAAATATCATTGCAATCTAAAATATTTTTTTATATTTTTTTAATATATATTGTAATCTAAAATCAACATGGTATCGAGAGAAGGATTGTCTGGGAAAATGAGAGTATTTTTTAGTAAAAATGTCTAAATATTTACTTCTACCTATAATTATGTAAAGAATCCCATGAATTATGGAGGAACAATTTAACAAAGTCAAATACTATGTGGATGGATTATAACCAAATTAATCTTTAGATAGTTAGGGGATGTATTCTCCAACTATTTATAAGAAATACATTTTGTTTTAATTTTAAATTTAATTTTCAAAGATAAGTGTCTTTTTGGATCAAATAGACACACATTTTTTCTCGGAGTGATCTAATGATGAGATTTTTTCTCGGAGTGATCTAATGATGAGATTGAAGGTTATAAGTAGTTGAATGTTCTGTGTAATTACTTGTGATGGTCTAGAGTTTACTAAAGTAATATCATATATCATTGAGAGTAATTACCACTTGCAAAAAAAATCATGGTTAGTTGTATGACTTTGAGTATATGATGGATGTGTGTTGGTCATAGTAGGAGATGTATCATTTGCAGAAGAAGAGAAGGTCAACACATGCAGATGACTCTGAAGATAATATAGCCTCAGAGGGATTCAATATTCAGACGAAGCATGCAGACTCGGAGTGGGCCTGATCTAAGAGAGAGAGTTAGTTTCTTAGAGACTTTCATTCAGAAATGATTCCTCTTCAGATTTAAATTCAGATGAGAGAGACATCCTCTGGGATTGACAGACATAAGGCTATACCTTGAGGATATATGAGACCTTGTGGAGAAGATTCCCTTGTTTCAGTGAAGGAACCCAGTCGGAAGGACTAGGATGTTGACCTTTTAACCTGTATTCTGAGACATGTACATTGTTTGACAACAAAACATCTGTTTATATACCTATGTGGTATGAGTGGATATGGATTGAGATATGCCTCAGGGGGAGATATGAAGTTGTAGATTTATACATATTCTGACTGGGAAGGGAACACAATGGATCAGAAGAGTAATTCTGGACGTTGTTTCAATATGGGATCACTTTGATCTCATGGTTGAGCAGAGAGCAGACATTGGTGATAGTCAATACAATGGAGGAAAAGTATATATCATCTAGTATTTTAAGTCGTGAAGCATTGTGGCTTCAGAAATTGCTGACTGAATTATTCGATATTGCGATGGAGGTGAAATCTATCTTGTGTGACAACCAGAGTTGTATAAAATTTTGAAGAAGAACCCAGTGGTTCATGATAAGTCGAAGCATATCGAAATCAGGTATCACTATATGGTGCAAAAGGGAGCAGTGAGGCTCTAGTTTTGTGACTACAGAGGATCAAGTTGCAGACATGTTTACCAAGTCGTTGTCGAGGATGAAGTTTGAGTAGTTCAGAGACAATATTGGCATGGTCCCTCTTCAGAGGGAGTGTTCTCGTTGAGCATGAAAAATGGTTGGCATTGAGATAGGTGGAACTCATCCAATATGAAAACGGGTTGGTAATGAGTATTCTCATCTAGCATGAAAAAGGGCTAGCATTGAGAAAAGTGGAACTCATCCAACATGAAAAATGGTTGGCATTGAGTGTTCTGATCCAGCATGAAAAAGGGTTGGCACTGAGACAGGTGGAACTCATATAGTATGAAAAAGGGTTGGCACTGAGTGTTTTAATCCAACATGAAAATGGGTTGGCACTAAGACAGGAGGAACTCATCTAGCATGAAAAAGAGTTGGCACTGAGTGTTCTCATCCAACATGAAAAAGGGTTGGCACTAAGACACATGGAACTCATCCAACATGAAAAATGGCTGGCACTGAGTGTTCTCATCCAACATGAAAAAGGGTTGGAACCGAGACAGGTGGAACTCATCTAGCCTGAAAAAGGGATGGAATTGAGTGTTCTCATCCAACATGAAAAAGGTCTGGCACTGAGATAGGTGGATTTCATCCAGCATGAAAAAGGGTTGGCACTGAGACTAAAGGTACACATGATGAGGTACATATGTATTGTGAAGTAATGGATGTCATGGTGACATGTTGAAGCTATTTGAGAGCTACCCACATGCCTTGAATGCATTGACTGTGAAGTCATGTTGTACTATGGATATCCGATGAGTCTAGAGTGAAGTTTGTATACTTCATAGACAAGCTTTGGCATGATGAAGAATGTCTCCCTTCTTGATAAGGAGTGTTGATGTTTGAACAACATCGAGAATACATTCTTCCATATATATACGACATAATATTTATAATACAAAGTATAAATTATATATAATAAATATGTATTTATTTATTATCCAAGAACTCATCTTTTCATGGATGGTCACCATATGTTCTATATATATGGAACACTCATCATTGTAATAATATATTCACATATAATATCATCTCATATATACATCATATAGAATCCATTACACAATCTCATATACAATACTAGATTATAATATCTCTTATGAAAAATCAACAATTTCATCCAAATTTGAGAGAAACTTCTACTAATTAAAACACTCCAAACTCGTACAACATAGGCTTGTAGTAAAATTAACTTGTTTTTCTTGAAATATAGATAATTGAGAAATATAGATACAAATTTAAAAGAAATTATGCTCATTTGTTTTATATATACAGGAAAGAGGTTATATGCAGAGGCATATCTCCCTATCTCAAAGCATGTAGCTTCTCTTGGAAAATGTATGTGCGGTTGGGCTCGGAAACAGAAGGTGGTCATAGTTAATGTTAAACGGGACATAACAGCAGTGCTTGAGCATATACTGCCTAATGTAGATTGAATATGAATTCAGAAAGAGAAATCATGAAGTAGGTAGCAGATTCTTCAAAATATATTATTATTATGTTATATAATTTGATAAAAGATGCTATGACGATTCAGCGTTTTGGCTGTGGCATTTGGCGACTGCCTCCATTACTGACAAAATGAGAGCAGGACAGACAATAGTGATTCATCAACAGTAATATATGTTTTCCAACAACTTGCCAACTTGCTTGCACTTTGTAGCTGGTGAATGGCGAGGATGGCATCTGGGCACAAACTTCAGCGCAGCTTCAAAACGCAGAAAGTCTGAAAGATATACACAAAATCACACTTTATGAAGTAAAAGGCAAACAAATGGGGCCTTCTCTTCCGGGCAAACATGATTCCATAATCAATCATGTTTTGGTCCTGTCCTATGATAGAGGTGATGATGAGGATGAATTCGGGATCCCGCAGTTATAAATCTGAGTGTGAACTTTTGATTAGCATGATACCTTATCGACTGGACTTTCTTGATTCCGGACAGGCAAATTGCATGATGAGGACATTCACTTTCAATAGGGATACTCTCTACTGCTTTCCATAAAATATGCATATCACAAAAATTAGTTTGTTGGCAACTTTTGGGAATGTGATATATTGCTTCCAAAATATAATGGTAATGCAATTAAGTCAACAACAATATTTGACAATAACAATCAATCTATAACTGCTAAGTACTAAGTTAATCACTATCTTCAAAGAATGTAATGAGAAAGTGTATCTGAAGGTCTTTCCTTAAGGCCAGGATTATCTGCGATGGATTAAGTTAATCATTGTATTAAGAGAATGCAATAGGAAAGTGCTTGTGAAGGCATTTACTTAAGGTAATGGTTATCTGCCATGCACTAAGTTAATCATTGTCTTTAGAAAATGCAATGAGAAAGTGTTTGTGAAGGCCTTTCATTAAAGCAATGATTGACTTAGTACATGGTGGTTATAGATTGCCATCCTACAATATTTATATACTACTTATAGTGCAACCAAAGATTCTTGTAGTTGGTATGGAATGCCCATAATGAATTCTATTTTTTAATGAATTAGTTTACAAGTAACTGGTCAATTTATTTAGATTTGATTATAGGTTTGTTGGTTGGTAGAGAGGGTTGACAACCTATCCTTTTAATAAATCATTTTAAAAAGTAACTTGTTGGTTGACAATGAAATCCATCTATAGTGTTGGACCAAGCANCAAGTAACTGGTCAATTTATTTAGATTTGATTATAGGTTTGTTGGTTGGTAGAGAGGGTTGACAACCTATCCTTTTAATAAATCATTTTAAAAAGTAACTTGTTGGTTGACAATGAAATCCATCTATAGTGTTGGACCAAGCAACATACTAATCCTAAGAGAAAGTATTTTTTATCTTCAAATTTATTGTTAACTACATATTATTTATTTTAATATTAACTATAAATATTTAAGCACTCACAATTTTTTACTTTGACTTCTTTTTTTATTTGTTTGAATAATTATTAAAAAAAAATTGTAAGCTAGTATTAATTTCTATTTTAATGAGAAGAAAAACTATACAAATAATATTAATGTTGGTTTGCCACTAGGGAGACTAAACCAAAGCATAAAAAAAAGACATCTATTGTCCATCCAAATAGTGACAAGTTGTTTAATAGAGAGTGAAAAAAAATGAAATCTAGGAGATAACTATTGTTATAGTGACAAAGACTAGCATGACTACGATTCCTTTGTTGTAGAGAAAAAAAGATTGAGAAGTTGAGCATACTAAGAGTCATTTGGAGGGAGCGTTCACTATTACACTGGAGGTCCTCCCACAGGTGGGTTGTAATTAGCCTTAGCAAGGGTTACACATCTTACAATCAAGGGGCTATCAATGGAAGGATCCCAAGGATTGTCCACCATCTTCTGAATACCATTGATTCCTTCATTTTCTAACCTATCTGCAACCTTGTTGGTTGCTAGCCTAAAATGGGAGGAGGTGAAGATGGAAACTCAAGGTAGAAGGTCCTTAATGAGTTCGAGACCTCCTTCCAGCCTCCAACTTTTGGAAATTTTGCTTAATGGTGACCGTTGTTGAGTTTTTATTAACATCTAAATGATGATATGAGAATCTCCTTCTACAACTACTTTTTTGAAGCTTTCATGAGAAACATCTAACAACCATTTTCCAAGGAATATAATATAGTTGCATTATTGTTGTCAATACTTAGATAACTAGCATAAATTCGTAATGGTTCTCATCTATCATTATGGAAATCTCCTCCAAAGCCTACCAGGCTCGATTTTCCTTTGAATGATCCGTTGGAGTTTAATTTAATGAAACCTTGTGGTATTGGTTCCCATTTCTTTGGTGTGTTGTGGTTGGGATTCTAGGTTACTTGATGTATATAAGCATTGTTAAGGTTGATCTTAAAATCTGTCATTGTGATGGTTTCATGTTCATTGCATTGTCAATCCTTTTCCAACCAAGGATTAATCAAAAGTGTCTCCCAAATATTATGCTTGATTATAAGCCATACTTGGTTTTCTTCCATGTGTTCTTGCTGAAAAATTCTTCAATTTCCCTATTTCCATATCTCCCAAAGCATAAATCCTCAGAATAGTTGCCATGCTAGACTCATAATGGATTTCAGATGTACATTTTGTCTCCAATGTTAAATGGTATATCATACGATGGTTCTATTTTTTTCCCTTTGTCCAAAGATAATGGCTCCTTTGTCCCAAAGTGAGGATGCAAACAACCATTTATTGAGATGGCATTCACATGTCTCTTCCCTTACCTTACACAGGTGACATTAGGATGGTCCATGGAATCCTTTCTTGATAATATTGTCCCATGTTAATATTTTACTTCTCGTTATCAACTAGATAAAAGTAGATATTTTTGGCCAAAGTTTTTGCTTCTTGATTTTCTTCCATATCTCTTCTTTAGGAAGATCACTATGCCTTCCCATGAATCTACAATCCTCCTTGATGGTGAACCCATCCCCTGGTTCATATCTCCATCTGAGTTTGTCTCGTTTCTTGCTGGTTTTTATTTTTCAATCAGACAATTCCTTCTAAAATCCATCACAGTCCTAATGCTCTAGGAGTGGGGGACATTGTTCTTTAGGGAGCCAAGGTTGCCATTTTTTCTCTAAGATTAAAGGGTTCTCGTAATGAGAGAGATTTTTTTTTCCAAGATTGAGAATAGACACCCTTAAATCCTATAATTATGTTTGGTCCTTCCATTTGGGTAGCTACTGCCATGCATCATCCCAGGATAAATAATTATTCCCATCCCTAATTTTACAAAATAAATGATCTTGGATGAGGTGCCTTATTTTCCATGCTCCATTCTAAATTAGAGAGCCCCTGCCACTACCATCCATCCTAATTAAATCTTGATCTACTAGGCCTTCTCCATGTTTTATTTTCTAAATTCTTCGCCAAAGTTAATTTCCATTAAGTAGAAATTGCTACCAAGTTTTGTCTCCAAAGACTCAGCTAAGGGTTTCAGGGTCTCTTAGGCCTAGTCATCCTACTACTTTGGTAAGACATAATTTGTCCTATGAGACAAAATCCCATTTTCTATTTTTCTCTACACCTCTCCATAGGAAGGATATTTGCATATTTTGAACAAATTTTAGAATATATTTAGCGACAACTAGTGCAGAAAACAAATAAAGAGGCATTGCTTGAAGGAAAGATTTGACAAGAATCAATTGACCTGCCATATTGAGATAATGAAAAGTCTAGCATGAAAATTTATTTTCTATTCTTGAGAGAAGGTCCTCACAGGAGGAATTATGCATATCATTATCAACAAGTGGGGATCTTAGGTATTTGGATGGAAATGAGCTTTGCTGGAATCCAATAATTCTTGAAATATTGACTTGAACAATAGGAGTATTAAAAAAGAAACTTTGAGACTTACCTTGATTGATCAAGGTGTCAGAAGCAACCATGAAATATTATATAACTTGTTTGATAGAATTTTCTTCCGAGATTGTGGGGATACCCATTAGCATGGTGTCATCTACAAATTGTTCCTATGAAGCAACAAGATCTTCCCCATGTAGTCTCAATCCTTTAATATTATTTTTAGTAACCACTGCCTTGAGATGTTTTCCTAAGACTTATGCCATCAATATAAATAAGAACAGGGAGATTGGGTCCCCCTCATGGATACAACTAGAGGGGAAGGAGGTTTTTGAAGGAGAACCATTAATTAGAATGGAGAAGAAGGCCAAAGAGGGGAATTATTGATTTTTCCACCAATCAGAAAAATGAAAAGAGAAGAGGACGTGTCTAATATACTGTCAACTTAATTTATCAAACGCCTTGAACATATCATGTTTGATGATCATACCTACTTTTTTTGAATTAATTTTGAATGAATGAACCATCTGATTAGAAATAATGATTCCAAATAAAATATTCCTTCCCTCTACATATCCTGATTCATTTGAAGATATTTTTTCAAGTAGGAGGAGATTTAGATGGTTGGTGATCACCTTGGTGATGATTTTATACATAACATTGCATAAGAAAATATGCCAAAATTTTCTTGTGTCTTCAACTTTAACCTCTTTGGGAATTCATGCAAAGAAGTTTGAGTTAAGGGATAGGAAAACATTTGAATATTGTCTCGATTATTCAACTAGTTTGCAAATTTATTATTTGATGATTAGCCAACATGCTCGAAAGAAATCAATGGTGAAACAATATGATACTAGGGACTTACCCATTGGCATGTCCATGGCAACTTGATCTACTTATTTCATGGTGATCTTTCTTAAGAGGGAATCATTATTCTCGTAAGTGATTCATGTCGATCTAGTTAGGGATCTGCTAACAAAGTTCTATGATAGTTAACCAGTTCATTTCTTATGCCTTGATTCTCAGTGAGTTTTCTTCCTTGAATGTCCTTTAGCGATGAGATTCTATTGTGGCGGTGATGATGTGTCATTGACTTATGAAATAAATTTGAGTTTATTTATCCTTATTTTATCAATTGAACTCTAGATTTTTGTCTCCATAACAATTCATATTGCTTGCTTCTAATCTCGAGTTGAGTTTGAATATTTTTTTCTTCTTCAATGAATATCTATGTTCTCCTAATTAGTATCATTTGTT
>SNQJ01S0010140.1:83902-132086 GCA_010110895.2 Picea sitchensis
TTGTGGGTCGTTGTATTTTTGGAGTTACACTCTGTGGAAAATAGGGTTTGTGGCCAGTCCTGAAACTAGTCAAAATCAGGTGTTTCGGGTAAAAACGTCATAAATTATTCATAACAGATCCAAATTCAATGAGACCAAATGTTTTGGTTAGGGTACAGTCTGTAGTATGTTTTGTAACAGGTTCAGATCATTTAAGAAAATATTATGTGCGGGGCACGCTCTACAAGGTCGCTCTCTAGAATAAACCAGAATTCAACAAGGTATGCCATTTTTGCTATAACTCCTTTTTTGAGAGGTTCCAAGTAGTGCCACTTGGAGGAATTGCATAAAACACACTTAAGAACATTGTGTATTAGTTTCAGATCTTTTTACATTACAGGTTCAAAGTTATGATTACTTCAAGTTAGGGTTGTTGACTAATCCAAAACTAGGCATGTGAGAATAAAGAAAAGTTTGATGAAAATGCTAGTTTCTTGCTGTTAAAGTTAATGAAGGTTTGCAAAAATGTGATCAGAAACACCAGTTCTATTACAGAGCTACAAATCATATTTTGATGATGAAATTGATGAGGGCTTTTAGTTGAGGTACATGTTGAGTACATGGTTGAGACAAGTAGCTGATGAGTTGGCGCATACATGAGGTGTATAGTTGATGATGTTGGTACATATTGATGAGTCATTGTTGATGAGTTGTTGACACATGATTGGTATATACTTGGTACATGGTTGGATGCACTTTTTTATGGTACAGGTTGATTACAAGTTGTTTGACACAGGTTGGTGCATNAACCCCAAGGATTATAGTCCGTAATAAAAATAAAATTGTACATACATCTTGTGTTTTGTGTTCATTGTGGTGATGACTTGTTGATGAAATATTGCTAATATATGTTGTTGATATGTGCTCACATCTAACTGGTTATAAATGAAAAAAATGGGTAATGAATAAATGTTGAATGCTAATTGATGAGTTTTTGTGCAAGAGGGAAGTTTTGGGAAAAAGAGCCCCACACTCATTCACCCCCCCTCTAAGTATGGTAGGTGTGTCCAACAATGTGTACAAACCTAATCCACTTGGGGTTAGGGTTTTGGTTATGATGTAACCGGTTTTAACCCATTTTTGTAGTATAAATATATGTATGAAATAGATGAGGGTGTAACAATTCAGGAGAAGTATCAAGTGTTGAGAGTATTTTTGAGAAATATTTGTTGTTTTTGTTAGAGTATGATCCAAGTATATTAGATGATGTTAGAGTCTGAGAGAGAGATGATTTGTAACTAAGGGTCAAATCGTAAGTTGTGGAGGTTAGTGCACCCTGTTCTGCCTCACTTCACATATTGTAATGTGCACGATGCGATGGACTTGATGATGAATAATAAAGAAGAAAAGAATGCAAGATATTTGTGGACATATCCTGAGGGGATGAACCAAGGTAAAACATGGTGTCTCTATGTGGAATGTTTCTTTTATGTATTGCAATGATTTATGATGAATGAATGTATCTGTTAGTAGTAAAATGCAACACACACTAGAATAGTTATGATATTTACTACATAATTAATCTTGATGGTTACATGAATGGTATCTTTGTATGATTATGTGTTAGAATATTAGATCTCATATATCATGAAGCTGAAATAATTTCTAACATCCCCACAGTAGAATCCCCTCCACGATTGTAGACATCTAGCTCCTATAGTCACCCATAAATCCATCTCGGGTGAGACTGCACTATGCACTCTGTGCACAATGTTTCCTTATGGTCTTTAGAAGGGTTGATCATTTGTAGGGTTTTGCTGGAAACCTAAAGTAGAACTCAGGTCATCCATAATGAATTCCAACAAAAAAATTTGTTGTTGGATGGAACCCAGAAGAATAGTTTGGACGGGACTTGTTAAGAAGAACAATTAAGAGAATGCAATATTAGAAGGGGATGTTCATACCATGGAATCCAAACAAATAAGAGATTGAACAATGTGTAACACACCCAACCCCTAAATACCCTTTCTAGGGATGGGGAAACAATTTTTTTATTCCTAACTATCTCCAATAATCTCTTTGAGGCCTTCATCATCTTCTTCTCGTCTGTAGCTTTCTAATGACTATTACCCGCTCAAAATCTGATTCCTAGTTTGCAAGATATGACCTCCCGAAGTTATCTGGGCACTATTAGTTGGTGTCTTTGACGTTTGACGTTGAACACTCCTTTTTCCTAATCCCAGAAGTCCCCAATTCTCGTCATGTGGCCCTAGCCATTCAATGATCAGAATTCAACGTTTTACGTTGAACGCCCCTTTTTCGGCATTCGATAGTTGGCAATCGATGATTGACGTCCTACGCTTCTAACATTTCGACAATCGATGATCATCGTTGAAATTTCAGTGTTTGGCGATTGATGGTCTTCGTTGAACATCCCTTTATTACATTATGCCCAAAACTTTCGAACTCTTGAATTTATCCAAACTCTCGGAGTCCCAGACACGTCACCATCCATGCTAGCCAGACGAGCATGAACCAGAAGCTAACACGCGGTGAGGGCCTGGGGTTACATGTGTCCTCATTAGGGGGTGACACTTGTCATGCTCTAATAGGAATAAGGGGCCTTTGAATCGTCTATATCTGGGTGACATGTGGCACACATAATGTGGGTCCATGTCACCTTTTATGACGTCAGGATGCCACTTCATATTGAACTGATATCTTCCCAGTCCTCTGATCTCATGGTCAGTAACATTCCACATAGATCCATAGATCTACAACTCTCGTTACTTCACAACTCCAGACTTTGGAGCTTACCACCTCCTCACGTCGTGAATTCCATGAAGATCCAAGTCTCTGGAATCTCTAATCTAGCACCAAGTGTCCTCATCTTACCAATGATCGAGATTCATTTCAGCGTTTGCAACTTTGGAGGTTTTCACACTCTGAAAACTCTTGGTCAAGTTCCTCCAGAGTACTAAGTCACCTTACTATAAGATCGCTTGCCACGTATCCTCTCATTTGACGACTCTAGTTCGACAAACAACATTTGACAAAGGGAAAGTAGGGGCGACGTGTCACTCCATGACATGTTCTTGGTTGGTTGGGAGGTCGAGGGTGGGTTCCTTAGATCGACAAATGAGAGGGATCCCGAAGGATCTGAGGATCAACAATCCTCGTTACTTCAGAAGTTCAACATTCAAGAGTTCATCCTATATCTTTCGGATTTCTCTCCATACTACGTCGGATCTATCGCCACATGTACCTAGCATCCATGACCAGGATTTACTCTAGCTTGCAGAGCTCCCGGGAAGCTCGTTTGTCCCAATACCACCAAATAACTGAACCTATAGATAGTTGTTGATCTATGGAGATGTGTCCCTCCACTTTCAACGGTCTTGATTAACTTCGCGACTCCGACATTTGGAAGTTTCCATGCTAGACGACTCCTATTATCCGGAAGTAGTGCTTTGCTGAAGCACTTAACGCTACCCTTCCTAAGTCCAATCTAACGAATGAGAGAAATTTCCACTGGATCCTCAAATTGACGACCCTCATCAATTCGTGACTTCAACCTTCAGCTATTTTCGAGGATTGTGGAGTCATAAGCTCCAAAGTCCCGAAGTTGAAAGAGCTAGCTCCTTTCGGACTAGCACACGGTTCCCAAACCCTGGTCATATGGGTCCTTTGGAAATTATTGGGGGTTAAGCGCTAATCCATTTTGCAACAAATGGGTTAAGGACATGGGCATAAGCCCTTGGTCATATGGGTGGATATTCGAAAGGAAAACGTCCTTCTCCCATAGAGATGAAATTGTCATTTCCGCTATGGTGAATTCAAATGGGTCGATAGGACTTAGACGTTTTAGTTACTCCTACCCTAACTCTCCTACGGATTCACATCCCATGACTCCCTAGCAGCTACACTTAGATCAATTAAATACCATATAGATATAGAAGTTTATAGAAGAAAAAGAGAATTTCTAATAATTGTTCAAAACACTGCAAGACTTAATCATAAAAACAAACATTCAATTCTCACATCCATTACATATTACATAGAGTATGATAACACTTATCAGAACTGGATAATTTGAAACGACTGCTGAAAGGGGTGCATGTTTCCTCCCAACCATAGACACATCCAATCCTGATGAATTTACCACTGGCCACCCCCGAGCTAGACCATAATTCTGTGAGAGATATTATTTCTCCTTGCTCCACAACAATCAAGGATAGAGGTTACTCTCCTCCTCCCATAGGAACTTGGAAACCAATTTTCTCCACTCCAAGCAAGGAGGTCTGCATGAGAAATTCCTCAGTCACTTGTTAGCCTCATTTATTAGCTTGTAGTGAGACCCTTCCCAAGGATTCTTATAGCCAAAACAATATTGCTTCTCATCTTTTCTCTCAACTTCCAAGTTGAAGCATTCTCACTTCTCTTCTATGGAGATTGATTTCTCTACTCTGCTTCCTTACATATCTATTTCTATCCCTCAAATTACCTCCTTTCCTGCCTTCCTCAACAAGTTTTTGTGGGTCTGAATCCCAATTTTTTGTCAGTCCTGGATGCCTTACATATGGGTACCCTACCCCATCTCCTCATTAACTCTTGAGGATGGCCTTCCAACTACCAACCTGACTAGTAATTCATTTCTACATCTGAGGACTGTTGAGCAATTACACCCAGTAGGTACTGGTATGGTGAGGTTCATCTCAACCATTATTGGTTTCCCCTCACCATATCTCTCATTGAATCCATGGTCTATGTTGGAAAACTCCCCCCTTTCAGCAGTTGTGGAACACATATCAAATTTCTATTAATAACAAAAAATTCATATATTGACCCTTTTATACAAAGGTTCATCAAATCGAACATTCACACATATTTAGTCTGCCATAGTCTCTTGGATAATTATAGTTATATTTACAAACTGGGGGAAACAAGGGTATTACACAATGGATGAGAAAAAAAGAGCTCGAGTTTATGCAGAAAGACAATAGAGACTCTAGGTATACACCGCCCCAATATTTGGACAGATATGGGTTCATTGATCTTCATGGGGCATTTTTCTGTTATTTTCCAAATTTTCTACATGAGTGGATATTTAGGTTGAAGGATAATCATCCAACTAATAAGATAATACCAATAGATCGGACAATTGAGAATGTTGTGCAACTACAAAGGGTTAATGATAAATTCATGCACGCAGTAGATTTATGGCAAGACAACATTATTGTAGGATTCATTACTAAATTTGCATTCGATATTGCAAAATCATATATTGTTGTAGAGAAATATTTTTTTAAGGGACCAAAAGGAAGGTATATTAGATCTATTTACATGTCGATCAATATTTTATTGCTTGATAAATGCGTGATGACAATGGAGTCAGACAACTAAATCACTTTACACGCATGGGGAAACTGGGGGAAGCACTAAGGACGATATGAGATATGGAGAAGGACTTGGATAGGGGCCAGAAGAAGGAAGAAATTGACCCCATTATGATGGATGAAGATAAAATCAAGTAAATAATGGACAAAGTGGGAATGATGCACAAAAGAAGACCCTACCAATATAGGATTAATAGGAAAAAGAGGGAAGTAGCCGAGCAAGAAGGATTGGAAAGTGACGAAGAAGAGGTAGAGGATATTTGTGCGATGGGGTAGATTGAAGAAATCCTGTGCACCACATATGATAGGAAAACCATAGGTCAATTGTTTGGTTAGAAGAGGGCTCTCCATTCCAGATCAAAATTAGTGTGGAACTCACAACCCCATGTGTGACTAAGACATGAGAAAAGAAAGAACCATTTACACATGCAACGATTAGTAGTAGAAGGATTCTAGTAGGTCAAGGGACCAATGGAAATTGAAGTGGAAGTACAAATTAAACTAGAGGTAGTCATATATCTACACTGCGTGAAGGTGGTAGTACAACAAAATTTATAATGACAGGAGAAAATCCCACTATTCGGTTACAAGAGTTTCATGGAGAAGGGTTGCAGGACCCAAAAAAACATTTACTTATTTGTGAAAATATTTGGGAATATAAAAAAATCACAGATGAAGATATAAAAGTTGCACAACTTGCAATTCCATTATGAAACCACACACTAGATTGGTATATGGGCCTCGCAGTAAATAGTCCATAAGGAGCACCTACAATTGTCATAAATGTGAAGAAGACATTAATCAATGAATTCCAATGACCAAGCTAAGAATATTAATATATGAATGAGATGATATAAATAAAAGAAAAGCCAAGAGATTCGGTTTGGGAAATCAACCAGAAGTTCAATAGGTTTAAAGGTAAGTTGAAGTATCCTATAAATGACATGCAACATAGACATCTATTTGTTAATTCATTATTGCCACATTTTAAGTATCCATTGAGGAAACAAAAGTTCAAGACTCAGGTCGAGGCTCTGCAAGCAACCCTACAATTTGAATAGAATCAATATAAACATACAAATCCAGTTGTGGAAGAGCTGAAAGAAGACCTCAATAATCTGACATTTCATTTGAATTAGAACAAAGGTAAGGAAAAGAGCGAAGTTTTCTGGTGTACCTTATGCAAAACAAAAAGACATCATAAAAATGAGTGCCCAACATTTGCGCAGTATTTTGGAGAAGGAATTCCAAATCCCTTACCCATAGGAGGACTATGGTGTGAAATATGCAATAAACATGGACATGATCCCTATCATTGTGCCATGATGCAAAAGTATCAAACAGTTCCTAAGAGTATATTTTGTAATTTTTGCAAGTCTGTAGGACATGAGGACAAGGATTTCGAACCTCGAAAATGATGAAGGAAAGGACCTCATATTTTTATAGGTTGCGGGCTGAGTTAATGACAGGTCAACTTGTGTAGAATTTTACAACACCACCGCAATATAATAATGCGCAACAATTTACATCACCACCGCAGTATAATAATGAGCAACAATTTAGAACACCATCGTAGTATAATAACTCACAACAATACAATCAAGTACCATAGTATAATACATCATGTGCAAATAATCAACGTAATAGAAGAGGATCAAATGAGGACGAGGAAGAGGAGGATTTGGAAGAAGTACATGACTAGTGACATGTCACAATTGTTAGCAACCTCGACATTATGAAAGGGATTGTGCATTACTACTAATGACATGCATGTGCTGTTGTGTAACAAATCACAATATATAAGATTGTTCGACACTTTTGACAAAGATACAGGAAAAAGGGAATCAAAATAATCAGAATGTTCAATGGATTTCCATAGAAACCAAAGATGATGGGAAGAAGATCAATATAGTTACTAGAGGAGGAACCAAAACATGAGAAGATGCAATGAATAAAGATCAAATCAGTATCAGTAGGTCAGAAAGAATACAACACCTCAACAACAATTTGATGCGTGGAAGGAAAAGGAGACATTCAAGCAAGCCAGACAAGAGATTTTGCAAAAGAATATTTCTTCTTCTTTAGGTACAAAGTGAGGAGATGATGTGCCAGTATATGATATGCCTCCTAAATTTGATGATACCAATAGATATCAGTCTTTAGAAAATGTCAGTAATCTAAGAAACTTTATGGTATCTTGTTGATGTGGGTGGGAAAACCCCTTACAGACTAGCACTAAGGGTTCTGTAATGCATCATAAATAACCGTCTAAAGTCTCCTACTTTTTACTATTATCCTGGCATAGACCCCACATTCATGCATACAACACAAGGATAAAAGGATCCAATAACTCTACCTTGAATTCTGCGTTTGGTGTCAATCCTTTTGCATTTGGTTGCTCCTCGACTGCAAGTCTCCTCCCAAATCCAACCTGCATTCACAAACAGACAAACAAAGAACTGCAAACATGCACCTTATATATAAATTAGTGGGTTAGATGTTCTAATAAAATATAAATCAAAACTGAATATTGAACACCTTGTAGGGCGGGACGGGAAAATTAATTATTTTTATTAACCTCACAAAAGTCACTTACAATGGTGAGATCAACTACTTCTCCTCGAATCTGATCTTGGGCTCCTCTTCAACTGTGCACCAACTACTTCCACATATGCTTCTCTTTTTCAGTTCTCACAAAATGGTTGCAAAATATTGGGGCAAGGGGAATAAAAAAAAGGGCAGAGTTTCTTTGCTCTTATTTTCTCTCTTGAAATAGGACCCCTACCTCTTCTTTTATAGGCTAAAAGAGGATAGTTATTCGGTTGAGTGACCGACTATGGGTGGCCAAATAGTTTAGGCAATTACCTGGAAATATGTATTCCGTCTGCAAATTTCTATTTTTTATGGTTTTTTTAGTATACACAGGCTGTAATGGGTCATCTAGCATATATACGTCGGCAACAGTGGTGCAGGGCACGCACATCTTCAAAAGGATGGTTTTTAGAAGATTTGTTCAAGGGTGGCTTGGAAAAAATGGCAAGTGAGATGGCATGATGCCAGGTATGCATGTCTAGTGAAAATTAGGGTTACAACAGATGCCCCCTAATGTGTGAGGTCAGAAGAGAATCTGATGGCTGAAATACATTACCAATCTTCACCAATGTACGAAGTGAGTGATCCCAGGGACTAGAGTTCGGGAGGTGCCATCTACAAAATAACAATTGTCTCACCAAGGCGGGCATACCCATGCTCGGAATGAAATAAAATCATGGCTGCCAATCAAATACACTGCAGATCCATGTCATATAACTATATAAAGTGTAGTTGTGAGCAATACATAGCGGATCTACATCTTGAAATAAAAAATATATACATGTATAGTATCCATCTTCAACAAGCTAATGATGCTTGATGGCTAGAGATGAGGCATCCAAAGCTCGAGCAACAACTTCAAGATCTTCATAACTTAGGTAGGAGTGTAATATGAGTGTACGACTTCACTACCTAAAGGTCTTAGATGACTCGTCGGGAATAGACTAGAGGATCTTGATGATCAGGCTGATGGCTTCATTGATTTCGAACAAAGACTTGATTGGGATTTTTGGGATGGCCAAGCATGAGGTCAAGAGACAAACTGCATAAGGGCGGAATCAAGCTTGGTAAAAACTTCCCTTGGACAATAGCATTACAACTGATGAGACTCGGGCAGCATGGTATTGACATAAGTTCACGATGCAGGAGGCAACGCAAACTCTCCATATGTTTGGAAGAATAACCAAATGGATGAGGACACATCTCTATGTAGCAAGAACATCTTCCTAAGGTCATATTAAATCCCAGAGATTGACGAATAAACAAAAGGATGTGCTTTTTCCAAGGGCGACTCATGTGATTCCAAAAATAAAATACTTTTCCCTTCCTCTTTTTGGGGTATATTTGATCTTTTTGTCTTTTTCAATAATTTCTAGGAAGCTTGAAAAAGAATAAAAGAATGCTATGTTACAAAGGGGGAATAAGTGTCGCAAAACATACTAGTTCCAAGCACAAGGAACACACTAATGCTCAGAGAAAGGAGACATATGCAGGAAAATGACACTCGGGAAAATCCCTGCATGGGTCAAGGTGTCAAGATGTAGAGACAAAGTTCTACAAGGATTGCGTATAAGGCATGCTTTAGATGGTTTAGTTGAGGGAAACATGGAGCCGACATTAGGCCAAAGACGTAGGAATGAAAATGCGATTAGCAAGACACAATCATAACATCCTTCGATGTAATTTTAACGAGCTCAGAGAAGGTAAGCTTGACGATTTTTCATTTTTAGAGAGTCTGAAAAAACGTAAAAGGCGACTCCACTGGGGTACCTTTTTCGAAGGTAGTCTAGTCGGTTCGAAAAAGGTGTAAAATATCACCGAAAATATGTATATTAAAAACCTTTTTAACGAGTGTGACAAAGACAATATCACTTGGAAATCTTTTCATTTTTAAGGAGTCTGAAAAGGGCTTAACTATGGACTCCATACATGATGTTCTTCTGGACCAATTTAACGAGTGTGAAGGAACAAGGTCACTCAACAATTTTTTCACTTTTAGGGAGTCTGAAAAGAGCTTAACTATGGACTCCATGGGGGTTCCTTTTTCCTAAATTTAGTCCCTCAGGCCCAAAAAAGGGTTAAAATTATACCCGAGAATACTCTTCTAGAGAACCGAGGCTCCTAGAGTATACATTTGTTCGTAAAGTTGACCATCCGGATAAAAAAGGGGTAAACTACCGTTGGACATACATACCTTCAAATTTTAGTTTAGTGAGCGTGAAGGGAAACATGATCGCTCAACAATATTTTCATGTTTAGAGGGTTTGAAAAGGGCTTAAAATAAGGCCCTTCACTATTTGGGAGTCCCGAGGGTGAGGTCAAGAGTGATGATGAATCAAGAAGATGAGGCTCAAACTTGTAATCAGGATAAGACTAACAATGACTCCTGAGCCTATAGTCATTAACGATGGCATGGACGCCAAAAAATGCTACCAGGATCTACCTAGGGAATCCATGAAGGGGGAGGCTCTACCACTAAATTACGACACTTCTAAAGCAGCAATGATGGTTCCGTGTTGCAACTTGGTGGGGTCGATCCTATGGAAAAGAAACAAAGACAACTAGGGACATAAAGTGGAGGTGGAATCCTAACTTAGATGTAACAAGTTGGAAAAATGACTTTTTACCAAAGGACCTTTAAAATAACCCAAATATCCAAAAAGTTTTTCAATACCCAAAGTAACCCTATCGTAACATTCCATAAGAAACTCTTGAACCATACTAAATGATTTTCAGGCTAGAGAAAATGACAAAGGGGTCCAAAAAATGACAAAAAGGGGCCAAAAAGTCTATAAATAGAAGCTAGCAGCTCATTATCACCATTGTTAATTGAGAAATTGACTAAGAAGCCAAAAACACCCCTTTGTCAAAAAAGTTGATTTCAGGAGCTTCAGTGGAAGAAACAAATTTCTGCTTGGACCAAGTAAGTACATACTAGCCCCTCCTGCATTTCAATTCTTCCATTGTGCATTTCTTTTTGTTTTTTTGGGGGGGCCTGGCCTTTAAAAAGGTTGGCCCTATGTATACGCAAGTTGTCCTATGATAGCTAACATATGCCCGCGTATACCCTTCGACATGTGGAAAAAATTAAAAGATGCAAGAGTTAATCCCCCATGAACTTGTCAATTGTAGGATGTATGTTCATTGGAGAGAGAGGGAGCATGAGGACATTGATTTTTTGGTCGGATAGGACCCTAATGCGACTGCCACATTGGCTCAATGTGGTTTGTTGAAATTATTCCAGTGTCCATTCATGCGGGCACAACCCTGGCTATTGAACGCCTTGGTAGATTACTGGCATCCTGACACAGAGGCATTCATGCTTGAGGGACAATTGTTGACTCCAACGATTGAAGATATCTATTTTCTGACTGGCCTCTCAAGGAGATGGGAACCATTCAACTTTCACACTTTTCCCTACGGGCCTCACAACATAACGGAGTTGATTGGACTCAATTGCGAAGTTGACACAGACAAAATGGGCACTCAGGTGCCGGTAAATAATATTTCAAACCTATCATTGAAAGTGATAGTTTTTCTCATTGGGTGGATCACTGGAGCCATAGATTTACATCAGGCTTCCCAGGCGCACATGAATTGTGTGGTTCAGTGCTTAAATGCACAAATTTTTGACTGGAGCACCACCTTACTATATTGCATGAAGAGGCAACTAACAAAGTGTCGTATGAAGAGACATAGAAACTTCGGGTTTGGGATAGTTTTGTGTTCCTTTTTCTTTGAGAGGGTAACTATTCTCAGTCCTAGAAAGAGGATATGAGGGCAAGAGGCCTCTCTCCCAGTGCTATGTAGGTGGACAACGTTTTTTCCACTACAGGGGGGAGGGAGGACTATCGAGGCCTTCAATGACAAGTTTTCTTCCTAGTGGGCATGACAGATTCTAACCATAGAGGACTAGCCCTATGCCGGGATCAACTTTTCTAGAGATCCTGACATGCCTGTATGATCCAGGTGGATATTGGTGGCCACCCACCTTTCTCGACTCGCTCAAAACAGTTTTCTGGCAATTTTGGCAATTTACTATTTTTAGCAAGTTCCAACTGATCCGGATTATTTTTGGCATGAAATGAGAGCAGAGATATGATAAGGAAATGCACAGAGATATCATAGATATTCAATAATATAACAAAAATGTATCAGAGATGCAACCATAAACATAGATATATAGTAATACACGATTTCTATTAATGAAATAAATGTACAACGATTGTAAAAATACAGAGTGAAAGACTCGCTAGAATGGTGGCAGCTTATCTCTGAGAAGAGATGTGACGACTAGGATCATTGTACCTCCCAGAGAGGAGCGAGGANTTTGTTTTATATATATCATTTTTTTTGGTGTATACCAGTTTATTTGACACTTAAGTATCTGTTATGTGCATATGTGGGGCTAGTCTGTCCAACAGAATTGACGAGGACCAGGTGACTTCCTCGACCAGAGGCGGGACTAGCCGCAACCGGCGGACCAACAACAACAGAGGGACCTCTAGCCGGAGAGGCTGAGAGAGTTTTGAGATGGGTGGAGCGGAACCTCACTGTGATTACTCGTACAGTTCCTATGGCGGAGATCGAGGATCTTCCATCATCAATGCAGACTCATGTTGTTGGGGTACCATGGACCTGGGTCTAGCTCTTTCGGTGTTTGGCCAATGTTGTTGTTCACTATGGCAGGGCCAACAGGCCCTGCCCTTAGCTAGGCTAGACTTCTTACGTGTCGAGGGAACCTTTTGTATACTTTTGAGGGCATAAGCCCTGTGACTCTTATTGGACCTATTTTTGAGGCACTTGCGCCCACCCCTGTACTCTAATATATATATGAATATTTTTCATCTTTTTACATCTTATGGACTACATCTAATTTACAAATGTATTTACATGTGCATGTGTGTGATTTTTCTTACATGTGTGCAATATGACAATCTAATACATGATTAGCTAGAGTATCTATGATTTGATTCAATCTCCTAAGAACATGGATATACATAATGTAATCAAAGCTTCATTCTAAGAGACATACCCTAAGGAACCATTGGTGTAGAGTAGGATCATAAATGTGACAAACCCCATTTAACTGAGACACAACCAGCTGAGCATCTAAGTAGACCTGGAGGTGAGAGATACCATGCGGCAAAGTGTCATGAAGCAACTCTAAAACTGCGCTGTATTCGACAACATTGTTTGTGGCGTCACCTAAATAGATACCTCCTGAAGATAGCAAATGGCCTTGAGGTGTGAAAATCACCCAAGTTGCGAAAGCAAGCCTCCGAGTGTGCCGGCTAGCGCTATCTGCAAACCCAACGAACACCTTTGATTCTCTTGACATCTGCCACAGTGAAAAAGATGACATAAAAAATGACATGCCCATAAAACTAAAAAGACAAAAACTAAAACAGAAAATGTACGATAACTATACATATGTACAAAAAGTCACCCGAGGCGACCCACCTACGAGTAATACTTCTTGAGGTAGAACCCATTTCTAGGCTCTGCCAAAGAATTTCCCTCAAAGTCGACCAGATGATAAGTGCCCTTCTTTAGAACCTCTTTCACGATGAAAGGTCCAAACCACATGGGTTTGAACTTGCCTGCCCCCAGGAGGTCCTTATCTTGGTCATAGACCAGGATAAGGTCACCTTAAAAAATAATCCGAGGTCGAACGGACCGATCATAATGACACTTGAATTTTTGTTTGTGAGCCTTGTTAGCCAAGGCTGCATCACGACACTGATCATTGAGCTGCTCGAGGTATAATAAATGCTCTTCAAGAGGTGAAGTGTCTAGCAATAACTGTACTGCCAACTTTAGAGACGAGATCTGGCACTCTATGGGAAAGATTGCTTCCAGCCCGTAAATGAGTTGAAAAGGTGAGAAATCGGTTGTAGTCTTAACAGACGTTCGGTAGGACCATAATGCCAATTTTAATTGGCTGAATCAATCATTCGTTGTAGAATGGTCCTAAGAGATTTATTTACAGCTTCCACCTGAACATTTGCTTGTGGGTAGTAGGGTGATGAATGATCTTGCCTCAACCCAAGATTTGATGTTAACTCATACATCATTTTGTTCTGAAAGTGACTACCATGGTCAGTGACAATCTCTCTTGGGATGCCAAACCTTGCTATTATCTGGTTAAACAAAAAGAGAGTTGCGGTCTCTCCGTCATCTTTGAACGTTGGCATAGCTTCAACCCACTTGGTGAAGTAGTCTACTGCTACGATGATATAATGGTGCCCCCTTACTGAAGGGGGGTTGCATGTAGTGTAATCAATCCCCCACTTGGTGAAGGGACCAACGGTAATGATGGGAAACATAGAAGCAGGGTGTGCCCTCATCTTCCAAGAGAAGATCTGACATGGGTGGCACTTCTTGACCGATTCAACACAATCTTTGATTAATGTCGGACTGAAGTAACCGACTCGTAGAATCTTTTGGGTTGTTGCCAACCCAGATAGATGACTGCCACATGCTCTAGTGTGGCAATCGTTAAGCATGATTTATTCTTCTTCATGCGTGAAACATTGGAGAAGTATGCAATCTACACGTTGACGATATAAAGTGTCCTCGAGTATGAGATAGTTCTTGGCCTAATGGCTTATACGGCGATGATCATCACGAGAAGCAGAGGCAGGGCACTTCAAATTCTGGAGATAGACAAGTACATATCCAAACCAAGGGTCCAAAGACATGATAAAAAACATGTCTCCTTTAATAGGAGACTCTTCAGGCATACCATCACCTGACTCGATCGGAAGTTCCGAGATGAGTTCCGCAAATACCAATGACTTTTTGGATTTTTCCGAAACAAAATCTAAGTCAAATTCTTGGAGGACAACTATCCATCTACTGATCTTTCTGCCAATTACTCGTTGTGTCAACACATACTGAAACAGATTCACAATGGAAATGATGGTGGTCTTGCGAAACAAAATATAATGACGGAACCGTTTGACAGCATGAACTGTTGCCAACACAAGTTTTTCAACATGGGAATAATTGAGTTCTGGTCCAACCAAGCCTCGGATCAGGTAATAATTCACATATTCTGAGGGAAAATGGTCCCCCTGAACCAAGACCATACCGATGGTTGACTCTGCCGCAACCAAGTACAATAGAAAATCCTTATTATAATTGGGTGGTCGAAGCAGAGGGGCAGTTGTGAGGGTGCTTTTCAACACTTTGAAAGAGCATTGAGTGGCTTCATCCCAATGAAAAGGAATTTCCTTCTTCAGTAAACACATAAAACCCTTTGTGATCTTAGCATAGTTTGCGATGAAATGCTGTAAAAAGTTCTCTTTTCCTTGTAAACTCTGAAGTTGAAGGATTGTGTGCGGTGGAGGCAACTGAACTATTGCCTCAACTTTGAGAGGATCAACCATGCTCCCTGTTTTCGTAACTATGAAACCTAGCAGACGACCCGATGTCACGCAAAAAATGCATTTGTTTGGATTCAATCGAATCCGGTAGTAGGGACATTGCTCAAAGATAAGTTGTAGGTGTGTGGGATCATCATCTCTCTTACGAGATTATGATGCTAAATCATCAAGGTAGTCCTCGACTATATGTTTGAGATCGTGCAAAGAAAAAGACATAGCCCGCCAAAATCTAGCTCCAACATTTTTCAAACCAAAAGGCATCTTTCGATAAGAGAATGTACCCCATGGACAAATGAAAGTGGTTTTGTGTTGGTCTTCGGGTTTGATTTGTATCTGATTGTATCCCGAAAAACCATCATGAAATAAAAGGCCTCGCAACTTGTGCATTCATCGACTATCTGGTCAATAAATGGCATGGGGAAGTTATCCTTTGGGCAGGCCTTGTTTAAATCATGGAAGTCCATAGATACATGAATCGTACCGTATTTTTTGTTGACTGGAATGGGATTTGACACCCATTGAGTCAAATGGATGAGGTAGATAAAACCTGCTTTGAGAAGTTTCTGTACTTCATCCTTAATAGCTGCTTCTTTCTTAGGATTGACTGGACGAAGCTTCTACTGGATCGGATTAATGTCAGGATAAGTCATGATTTCGTATTAGATAATTTTGGGATCAATGGCTGGCATTTCCTCGTAAGACCAGGCAAAAACGTCGCGTAATTATTTAAATAAATCTGTGTAGATTCGAATTTCCTCGAGGGGTTCTGGAGATGTCAATAGGTATCATTTCAGCGATGGTTTTTATATTACTCTCGGTGTAAACAATGTGTGTAGCCAAGGGATTGATTGGACAAGACCTCTCTCCAGTCATAGTCAAAGTGAATTCTCTTGCTTCAATTCTTCTTAACTCTGGGAGGAAATAAGATCTATGATGGAGATCATCCCAGGGTCTGTCCGGACTAGTCATTGCTTCAATAATCGCTTCGTCTGAGGGAAAGACTAAGTCTAAAGAATCAATATCGGTAAGGGAACCTTGAGCCCAAGTAGGCTCGAGAGTCGGATCTAACTTCTATGAGGGAGTCAGATCAAGGTTGATGGAAGCTTACTGGACTATTGAGTATGCAAATTTTGCCGTGGACAAGGGCATGGCCATACCCTGGTGTCCTGTTCATTCCATCGTGGCCGATGGGGAAGGAAGAGTCCATAGATCGTTGAAGTAAGTCATATGAAATGAAGAGACTTGAAAAATATCAACCTTAGGTTGGTCGGATACAAAATTAACATCGCTAGAAGGAGGTGGGTAATTGAAAGTACCCATCAAAGGTGGGCACAAACCAACCCCTATATTGACGATGTCGGGTTGAGGGTTATCAATCATCGGGACTGTGGATGCCCCCGATGAAGGGTCAGGATGAGAGAAAGAAAATTGATCAATGGTTAGGATCCGACCCCCATGTGGAAACAACAAGACACAAAAAACAGTAGCGACCACTGCTTGCATAGCATAGGTCCAACTCCTTCCTAACAAAAATTTGTAGTCGAGAGACACATCGACCACTTCAGCCTCGACGCACACGGTCTTCCCTCCTAACTGCACAGGTAAAGAGGGGATGATGCCATGTGGTTGGAATGAACGACCGTCGAAAGTGGTAAGAAGAGTCGGTGATGGAGACAAAAGGGGTTGGCCTATGGCCTGCCAACATGCCAATGACATCACGCATGTTGAGTCACCCTCATCAACCACCGTGTAGAAAATGTTCCAGGTAAAAGTTTTTGTGGTGTAAGCCACTACTATTTGAAACGCCACGTGGTAAGAGAGACGAGGTTTTAAGTCGGTTGTATTAAGCATGATCGTACCAGGATTACAAGTCTAAGAAGATCCTAAGGCAGCTAACAAATCCTTTCTTTGGGAAGGGCATCTCTGGAGGACCTCAAAAGCAGACATCGCACAAGGGTTTTGAGACAAATACTCCACCACAGAGTAGTTCTGAGTGGCCCTTGCATTTGGATTATGAAAATATTTCTTGAACGCACCTTTTGGGATGCGTGCCATTGTTTCTCCCAACGTCTTCTCATTATGGAGAGGAAGAGGTGGGTTTTCATCTTCTTTACTCTTCTCAGGGGTGTTTGGCATTCCGTAATCACCTTTCATCATATACACATTCGCAGACGAAGGATTACTTCAAGACAGTGGTGGTCCTTGACTACCCCCATCCTTGCTCAGAGAGGCTTGAGTTAAATTTTTCCCATGTTGAAATGGGTTCGTTAACACAATAGGTTGCTGTTACGCCAATAAATTTTGGGCCTCCATAAGCCAAGGGCACTAGTGAGTTGGGTGGTCTTTTGTGCACAAGTTACATAGATACTTCTAATTCTTCTTTTATGTGTTTCCCCCGCCATGATTTTTGGTAGGTTTCTTATCCCTCTTACCCTTCTTTCACTGTTTCTTCTTTCCATCAAGCTGCTGGGTGGCCTTTGGGTTTGTCGATTGCACACTGTGTACATCCGATGTTTGGGTAAGGGGGGTAGCCGGACCAGTGTTCTGGCTGGCCACTTTCTACTGTATCGACAATTGATGTAATTTTTTTTATATCTGATCAGCGGGCTTCATTTGTGTTGAACCAACAATACCATCGACATGCGGTCCATCTCTCTTTCTGGTCTTTTCAAGTATTGACCGCGGTGCATCTAGAATTTTTTTGTAAAGTAAACCAGACTGAGAGTAAATCATCTCTAGTTGTTGAGCTCTCATTATTGCATCTTCTTTGAAAAACACTCTCGACGTTGTGACGTCTTTGGATAACTGAGGTACCAAAGACTTAAGGAACCACTCAAGAAGGAATGTTAGTGGGACTGATACTTTTATGAAACTTTTCTGGAATCTCCATTCTCAGATGTGATCAGAGATATGGTCCGCCTTTATTTGCTCAAAGTTGGCCAACAATTCGGTGTCGACATCGTATCTCACAGGTAATTGGAAATGGTTTAAGAAATCCATTGCCAATTCGCCAAAGGAAGAGTATCTTGAGTAGTCGAGCTCAATGTACGCAACTCCCTATGAGAGTGCGTTGAAATAAACACAACTGGACGGAGTCATCTTTCAACGAATTGGATGAGCACCAAAGATGAAAGGTAGTCACATGATTGCCTGGATCTTCATTAGGATTAACTTTGAAATTTAGAATGTCTGAAGGCAACTTGGTTGACATAGAAGCCCAATGCGGATCGTGATAGATAGGGTCATTTAATAACCTTGTCAAGTCTTGCAAATGCAAAGTTGCCAAAAATGATAGTTTGGGTTGTTGATTATAACCATGGAAAAAGGGGCCTGGAGTTTGACTGGCACCAGGTTGCCAGGAAAAGTTAGGTTGCTGGCCGGGGTTCTGGTAAAAACCATGGCCATGACCAGTATATGGATTCTACGCTTGTTGAGACATCATCAGTTGACTCTCATAATAGGACGTAGAAGGTTGGGCTTGCATTGCATTCCAAGGATTTTGGGAAGGGTTGCCCCCTACCGATTCGACGAGCATAGGTCTTGAACCTTCCTCGAGCTTCCATTGGCTATGGAAGGGGTTTCCCCTGGTCGATGTCCCTGACAAAGGAACTGATCCCTGCCATGGATTNGAGGAAGGAATTCCTAAGTTTTCCCCCTGTGCAGGAATAGTACCTTCCATAGGATTTTGTTGTCCATAACCGGGGTTTCCCCTGACCGATACGACAGCTGATGAGAAAGATTTGTTACCAAATGCACTGAACAAATAGAACGATGTCGAACCTACCAACATGCTATAATAAGGAAGTCCTTGACTACCTGCTCCAAACAAGTTAAATTTTACGTTCGGCCAGATGAAATGTTAGTGAGCACCGCTGAGCGAAGGGGATTAAGGAAGTATATGATCCCCTCCGTAAGGGAAAGCATTATAGGAAGCGAAAGTTCCCCCATGGATCCTTGCAAAGGAGCGTTACAACTCCCTACCCCCAGACCTAAAGTCTGTAGAGTGGAGTAGGAAAGGATAGAGTTCGTATCGAAGCCAGGCATCCCATATGAGAACGAAGGGCCTGTCGCACTCTGGGTGAAAGGAGAAGTGATCGTCGTGATAGAAAGAATTAGACCATTTCTCGAGGTAGAGGTGATCGAGACCATGGTGGTCCGGACCGACGACGGTTGGTTACGAGGTGGAACACCCCCTGTAGTGACAAACGTAGAGGGAATATGAGAATTCCTTGAAGAAATCACAACATTTGTTTCCATTTCTGCTTGTGACACTATATGGCGCTCATAAGGATAAACCTGTACGACGATGGGCATCGATAGATCAATGATCGGAGGTTCGTATGAACCAATAGATTCCTATCTAAGGTATGAAATGGTTGGTTCCTTTGGAATCAAATGTTCTTCTCTTGGATATGGGTCGAGCACAGTTTCCTGTGACCCAGTCACCTCAAAAGACCCTTGCTGGTCTAGTCTTCGCCTTAGTGGTGGCGGGGGTAGCTCAAGATTAACCGGTGGTAGGCCAAGAATCCTTCGTGATCGACGAAGCTCCTAATCCTCCACTGTGTGAGAATATCAATGACACACTAGGGATTTCTATTAACGTTCAAGAACCAACACACACTAGAAAAAGTCCCTATGAGATAAGACAAGCATATCACTAGCTAGTTGGAAGAATAGTTACACCAACCAACACTAGAGCAACTTATCGGTGCAAGTGAAACTTGAATATCTAAGAAACCTCCGAGTATTCTCTACAAAGAGTGGCCCGATGTCTATCCTAGGTATCGCGGTATACCCCCAGAGTCACCTGTGTAAGTATCTAAAATAAAGGCAACTAGGTTTCCAGTGCGTAAACAGTCACCAGGCGTGTACAATCGACAGTCGAGTGGACCGCAATGAGCAGGGTATCAAGCCCGAAACCTATCAAGGGTATAAAAATCAAGAATTCTGGAAGACGACTGAGGACCTTGAACGGATTTGAGACCCATGAAGCTCCATGGAAAATGCGATCAACGGAATCCCAAGATAAACCCTCTATATGCGTTCCCCACTACGCTTGGTCCGACTTTGGAGGGGTTATCTCCGATACCTTTCTGCACATGACCTCGTGTTTAGCCCCTGTGTTAGAGGGGGGTCCTGGATAACTTTCATGATACTAGAATTTTTAGCACTCCTTGGCACAAACTCTTATGTTTGTTTTTGTAGCCTCGAAGAGTTTCCTCTCCAATCCTAAATCAAGGCTATAGCCTAGACTAGTCGATGGACCCTACAAACATAAAGTCTAGTTGATTTTAATTAATCATTAATTTTTTTGTCTTGTTTTAAGTCAAAGGAAGTAGAAATGAAGCAAGTGATGTATTTGGGAGACGAAGAAGAAAACAAACAGAAAGTTGTAAACAAAATTACTTCTTCTTGACAAATTCAGATTTGCACATTTAAACTCTTTAACCAACTTTTCAAAGTACTTTTTTTTTCTAATATATTTTAACAGAAATCTCAAAACATGATTTCGCTCAACTACGAGCTACTTATTTTCATCGGTCAATCATCCAAGAACTTACGAAAGCATTCTTTTTCCTGATTATTTATGCAAACAACCAACTAATTATCCAAACAAAGAAACTGAAATCTATACTTTTTTTTATTATGCTTCCAAAACAAGAAATTTTAAAATGTATTATTTTCTTCTTTTCTGAAGCAAAAGGGGAAAAATAAAGACAAGAAAAAACCAAGAATGACTTCTATCCCACTTGCGGATCGCAAGGAGTCACTGGCCAAACCCAAAAATGATGATTGGAAAAGATAAGTAGACTTGTCTCAAACCCTATAAAGAAAAAACAAGAAATCTTTGAAAAAAGAAAAGCTAAACTGAAGTCAAACCTAAGCTATAGACTATTATAACAGAGACCAGGAATAGATCAAGAAAACCCCTGGGAAGTACAACTTCTGATAGGGAAGAGGATGACTACCCCTTATTAAAAAAGAAAAAATTCTCAACACAGGCACGCTACTGACACTTCAACAGCCAGTGTATGTATGCAGGCTGTCCAAAGGTAGGGTGCCTATGTATGCCTGCAGGCTCATTTTAGGCCATGTACACCTCTGTAACTTCTCAAGAATGAAAACTAACAATCCAACAAATCAGGCAGGGAGTACTGGTATTGAAAACCAGAATCCCTTAAAGACACAGAAACTTACTTTGATAAAGAAAATGCAAGGAGAATTTTGATAAAGAAAAGCTAATATGAGGTTATACCTAGGCTACAGACTACAACAACAGAGACCAGGACTAGATCAAGAAAACACCTGAGAAGGATCACTTCTGACAGGGAAGAGGATGACTGCCTCTCCTTGAAAAAAAAAAATCCTAAACTCAGGCACGCTACTGACACTTCAGCAGCCAGTGTATGTACACGGGTTGTAGAAGGGTAGAGCATGTATATACATGTGTAGTCCTTCTACATGCCACATATACCTCTGTAACTTTTCGAAAAAGAAAGCAGCAGTCAAGCAATCAAAGTAGGGAGTACTGGTATGGAAGACCAGAATCCCTACAAACTCAGACTCTTGCTGAAACTCAAAAAAAGGTAATCAAACCAATTTAAAGCGCCCAAATAGTATCCTTGAAAACCCCTAGTACGGTCACCAATTCGAATGTGAGTGGGAAACCCCCCTATGGACTAGCACTAAGGGTTCTGTAATGCATGCAGAAATAACCTTCTAAAGTCTCCTACTTTTTACTATTATCCTGGCATAGAACCCACATTCATGCATAAAACACAAGGATAAAAGGATCTGGTAACTCTACCTTGAACTCCGTGTTTGATGTCAATCCTTTTGCGTTCGATTTCTCCTCAAATGCAAGTCTCCTCCCAAATCCAACCTGCATTCACAAACAGACAATCACAGAACTATGAACATGCATCTTATATATAAATTAGTGGGTTAGATGTTCTAATAAAATATAAATCAAAACTGAACATTGAACAGCTCGTATGGCGGGACAGGAAAAGTAATTCTTTTTATTAACCTCACAAAAGTCACTTACAATGGTGAGACAGGCTACTGATCCTTGAATCTAATGATGGGATCCTCTTCAACTGTGCACCAACTGCTTCCAAATATGCTTCTCTTCTTCAGTTCTCACAAAATAGTTGCAAAATATTGGGGCAAGGGGAATACAAAAAAAGGCAGAGTTTCTTTGCTCTTATTTTCTCTCTTGAAATGGGACCCCTACCTCTTATTTTATAGGCTAAAAGAGGGTAGTTATCCGGTTGAGTGACCGGCTATGGGTGGTCAAATGGTTTAGGCAATTACCCAGAAATATGTATTTCGTCTACAACTTTCTATTTTTTGTGATTTTTTCAGTATACACGGGCTGTAATGGTTCATCTAGCGTATATATGCGGGGAGCAGTGGTGCAAGGCACATACATCTTCAAAAGGATGGTTTTTAGAAGAGCTGTTCAAGGGTGGCTTGGCAAAAATGGCAAGTGAGATGGTCTGATTCCAGGTATGCATGTCTAGTGCAAATTAGGATGACAACACTTGTGTTAAGTTATTGAATGATAAATCATCTCTACAAGTATTACAATTTATGTTAGAAAAGTGCAATTTTGAAGAAGGGATAAAGATAGTAAATCATGTCCATAAGAAGAGAAGAACAAGCAGGGAGTTCATATTGAATGAAAATATTGGAGACTTTAATATGGGTGACATAATATTAGATTTGGGATCTGAGGTAAATGTTCCACCTAAGAAAACATGGGAAGAAATGGGGGAATATACATTGGGATATTCACCTATTCAACTGAAACTGAAAAATCAATACACAGTGGTACCAATTGGTAGATTGAAAGGAAGACTAGTGGATTTAGATGGTGTGATCACTATGGCATATTTTGAGGTAATTGATATAGTGGATAATACAACACCTTATCCAACATTATTGGGACTTGATTGGAAATTTGACAATCAATATATTATCAACTTGAAGACCAGGAAGATGATTTTTGAATCAGGAGAATATAGAGTCATAACACCATTATATCCCTCATAAGGTGGAATATATGTTGAGCCTGCGACAAAAAACTTCATTACAGAAGAGATAAACCAGTTGTATAGAAATACCATGCATGAGGATGATTACATTAATCCAACAACATATGGGATGCTTAGTTGGAGAAGAATTAGTTCTTATGCTTCAGATTCTGACACGGGACTGGAGAATTGGAAGCAGTGCTTACATGATATATCTACCAGAGGATGTGCGAGAATGATGTGCGCACTAAGATGGGTTGGCACAAAGGTAAGAGAAACTCAAACCTTTTATGGTAGAAATGATTTGGAGGAATTTTTAAGAAAGTTTGAGTTAGAAGTATTGGAAAATCAAAGGTTATTAGTTTTATATATTGCATTTAAATAAACACCTTCCTATTGGTGGGGTATGCATAAGGAGAAGATCAATTATTGGTATCAATTCAAAATATTACTGCACATCATATTTTGCACAGAGCAGGAGAATAAATATGTGGAGAAATATGATGGAATAGGGAAACCCAAAGAACATATAGATAGATACATAACCCAATGGATACTGGTACCACTAGAGGAATGGACACTTCACTTCATTCATACATTGGAAAGAATACACTTCATTCATACATTGGAAAGAATACCAAGAAATTGGTATACAGAATTGGAACTACACAGAGGAACTATAAATTGGGAAGGTTTGCAGTGGAACTTTGTGATCAAATTTTCATTTGAACATGGAAATCCAATGATAGATACAACACTGAAGTTGATAACGGAGAAGATCTTTGAAGAAACCAAAGTTGAAATTGTGACAACTTATCAGAATCAAAATCGACAGATAGTCACACAATTGTTACATTATTACCATGTTACAGAAGATGATCCAGTAGAAGAAAACCCACGCGATATTAAGATAATAGAAGTTGAAGGGGAAAGAGAAGTATAAGTTCAACAGTTACAGTCAAAATATTTTTCTGCACCACTGAGGATAAAGAAATCCAATATTGGAACAAAAGAGAAACCAAAGATTGCAAGTATTGGTGACTATTGGGATAATCAGACAGTGGAAAGAATAACCAAAATATTGCATGAGTATAGTGATCTATTTCCAAAAATATTTTCAAAGATGAAAAGGGTAGAAAGAGAATTTGGAGCAATGAAGGTTCCTTTAAGGCTAGATAAAAAACTAATAAGACAGAGACCATATAGGTTGAATCCAATATATAAATAGAAAGTTAAGGCAGATATTGATAAAATGTTAGAGGTTGGTATAATAGAACTTGTTGAAGAATATGAGTGGATTAGCCCTATAGTTGTTCAGGAGAAGAATCAAGGGGGAATAAGGATCTTTGTAGACTTGAGGAAGTTGAAGGATTCTTGTCTACATTATCCCTTCCCTACTCCATTTACAGGTGAGGTATTGGAGAATGTAGGAGGTCAAGAAGCATACTCATTTATTGATGGATTTTCAGGATATCATCAAATCATAATAGCACCATAGGATCATCATAAGACTACATTTTCCACAGAATGGGGGTCATTTCAATACATAGTAATTCCCTTTCGATTGAATAATTCTCAGGCTATATTTTCAAGAGTAGTGGTCGATGCATTCAAAAATTGTATAAATAAATTTTTGGAAGTTTATCTGGATGATTGGATAGTGTTTATCTTATTGAAAGATCATGTTGAAGTTTTAATATTGATGTTATAAAGGTGTAGAAAATGTCATTTTTCATTGAAAATTAAGAAATTCATATTCAACGCACCTTTTGGAATTTTTGTAGGGCATGTGGTGTGTAAACAAGGCCTACTAGTTGACCCCGCCAAGATTGCTGTCATTGTTAAATTAACACCACCTACGTTAGTGTGAAAACTAAGAGCTACACTTGTTCATACATGTTATTATAGAAAGTGTATAAAGAGATATGCATAGATTAGCTCTCCCATGAAGAAATTGTTAAAGAAGGATATCAAATTTCAATGGAATGACGAGTGCCAACAGAGTTTCGAATCTTGAAGGAGAAAATGGTGACAGGGCCCATTTTGTTTTTTCCAGATTGGTCAAAAGAGTTTCATGTTCATGTGGATGCCTCTTCAATACCACTTGGAGCAGTATTAACACAACCAGGAGAAGGTGACATAGATCACCTCATAGCATTTGCAAGCAGGAAACTATCAGATTCAGAACATAATTAGAATACAACATAAAGAGAAGGGTTGGATATGGTATATGCATTATAGAAATTCAGAAATTATTTGTTAGAAAAACATTTTAAAATGTTCACAGATCACTCTACTCTTAGATATTTGGTCAACAAGCCAGTGTTGGGGGGAAGAATATGTAGATGGTTGTTGTTATTTCAAGAGTTTGATTTTGAAGTAGTTGTGAAACCTGGAATATTTTATGAAGGGATAGATAATCTGTCTAGGATAACTAATGGGGAGGAACCAAGCATATTGCAGGACAATTTTCTTGATGCACAACTCTTTTTAGTGAATATTGTTGATGAATACTTTGTTGATATTGTTGAATTGTTGAGTACAATATTTTCCCCAAAGGAATATAATACTGCATAGAAGAAGAATTTTGTTGTTAGAGTTGTAGACTACAAACGTATTCTAGGACACTTGTATAAACTAGGAGTAGATAATATTCTAAGGAGATGTGTTATGGAACATGAATGTCCTATCATCTTGGAAGAAGCACATGAAGGAATAGTTGGAGGACACTACGCAGGAAATGATACTGCGTAATAGATATTGTGTGTAGGAGTATGATGGCCAATAGTTTCTAAATATGAAAAGGAGTATTGTTAGAATTGTCATGTTTGTCAGAGGATAGGAAAGCCATCCAGGATGGATGAGATTCCCCTTAGAACTCGGGTAACCCTTAAAGTGTTTGGCAAGTGGGAAGTAGACTTTATAGGACCAATACATTCACCATCTAGAATATCAAGAGCAAGGTATATCATTACAATGATAGAATATTTAACCAGATGGGCAGAAGCACCAACGATAAAATATTGCAATGCAGAGACTGCAATGTAATTTTTGTTTGAAGAAGTAATCACAAGATTTTGATTCCCTAGAATTATGATGAGTGATCAAGGAACACATTTTGTCAATAGTACCATCCAGGAAATGACTGAAGAATTTGATATACACCATTAGAAGAGAAATCCATACCATCCTTGGTCTAATGGAACAACAAAATCATTTAATAAGATATTGGAGAATGCCTTAACTAAGATTTTCAACATAAACATGGATGATTGGGATTTGAATATATCAACAATATTATGGGCTTATAGAACTACATGCAAGAAACTCACAGGGAAGACACCTTTCTGATTGTTGTATGGGAAAGAAGAATTAGTCCCTTTGGAATATTTGAGACCTAGTCTAAGCATTTCATCCATTAAAAATATGACAAAAAGAGGCGCAACTCAAGAAAGATTGTCTCAACTCAAGGAAATAGAAGAAGATGTGATTATGGTTGGTTTCCATCAGGAAGTACAGAAAGAAAAGGAAAAATCTTGGCATGATAGGCACATTAAGAAGAAAAACTTTAAGGAAGGACATCTAGTTCTCATATATGACATAAAATATTTACAACACCCACGAAAATTCAGGATGCATTGGCTAGGGCCAAATGAGATAAAGTTTGTCACAGATGGAGGTGTTGTGCAGTTGTAGGATATAATAGGAAAAGAGATTCAAGGATTGGTGAATGGTAGTCGACTAAAAATGTATAGGAACAATTGACCCAGTAACCCTTAGTAGATGTAGCACAAAAAAGTAGAGATCTACATAGTGTATATAGTAGGAGTTAAAAGAGAAAAACAAGAAGAAAATTTGGAAAAACAAGAAAAATACAAAAATATGTAGTAGATGGATAAGTGGTAGGAAGGCATTTAGATGATACTATGCACAATAGAAGATAGTAAGTGGTATGACAAAACCTGAAGACACTTTGTGCTAGAAAAAGGTGACAAGAAAGAAAATATAGTGCGCCGAGATAAAGATTGGTCGAAAAAATGAAAACCGATGAATGAAAAAGTAGAGCACAAAAAAACATTTATGACACAAACTATGAAAGAAGGAAACTTGCAAGGAAAGACTCATTATGACATTGAGAAAATGACAAATGAGGAGCCAAAAATTAGTGTGAGAAGGTGATTTCGAAGAGTTCAATGAATATTCAAAGTATCTTTTGTAGGATTCAACATAATGGTGGCACCGAAGATTAGAGCTCCCAGTCGAGTCACAAGGAAAACATGTAGGTCCATGAGATATCCATAGGAAAAAGTCACATAAGTAAAAAACCATATTCAGTTGGAAGGAGTGGTATATGTGGATTCCATCCCATCTCTATTTATTGAAACAGTCAGTCCCACGATGGTAAAAGAACAGGATCCAATGACATAGGTAATGGACATCGACTCGAGGGGAGAAGAAAAAAACCTATCGTAGAACAAAACCCTAAACAACAACTTGGGTTAGGTGAAACTCAACATATGAATAAAGAAGACAACCAATGAACATAGTCATATGAGCCAAGAGGATATTCCAGAGTAGCACAAAAACCTATCGCAAAACCAATGCAACAATCAGAGGAACATGTGCAGGTGGAGGATGTTACAAACAAGAAGAATTATGATGCAGAAAAAGATGAGGATGCGCACCAAGAAGCAGGTCCATTGGCATCGATAAAGAAGTAAACGGGAAAATAGATAGTGCAAAGATCACTATGCAAACATAAAGAAGTAACACTGACACTACCACACATAATCGAAGGAGTCACTATCCTTCCTATCATATTAGGATGTGTGGATACATTGAAATGTCCAGACCATGATATTGTAGATAGGGACAAGTTCCCTAATTTTATTCCAAAAGTATACATGGAGAGAAAAGGAACAGGTCCGTCAGGAGATCCAATTTTAGAACCAAAGCAATGGATTGTAGGGTTCTATAACACAAGTATCATGAACCTGCTGGAAATTCCCCACTTTGAGAGAGGCAAAGATGTGAATGCATGTGTGAAACATATATTAGCACTAGTTCATGGGGGTATTCTATGGATGGATAGACGAGTATCAATAGATGTAGATTTAATTGCAAAAATAAAAGGTTTTCCAACAAATGGAGAAAATCCAGAACAATATTTGGATGACAAGATTAAGGAGAAAGTACTGGTAGAGGAGATAAAGAAGAAGTACAGTACTGACATAGGATCTAGGGGGTTGATAATTAACAAGATCAATGAACCAAAAGCTAGATTGACGACAAATTTGATGGTTTGTAAAATTCTAAGAAAATGTCGCAAGGAAGAAGCACCTGTAGGGGTTATAGCAACAATCACACAGTGTGCAAGGGGATTCTACTCAGTTGGGATCCGTATTTAATGAATTTATTTTTGGATGACTGGAAGGATGTGTAGGACTTAGGAACATAGTTCCATTATGTATGGTTGATAATAATGATAATTTTGGTGGGTTTGGGATAACCCAAATATAGTGTCTTTTACTCGAGACTAGGGAAGTGTTGTGCAACAAAGTATACAACATTATGGCCCACTTCAGACAAAAAAATAAGGAAGGTAAATTCCAACATATTTACTATATATTATGACAAGATGTAGGAAAAGCTGGCTAATAAATGGAGGATACCACCATAAGTGGTGGAAGAGAATACAAACATAGCTAACTTTCAGACATCCATACAAAAAATGTGGATCCAATCCAAGAGGGATCCCAAGAATAATTGGTTACAAATGAGGTACTGTGTGATAGGAGAACAAGTGAAATGGGCCATGAAATACTAGCTTGAAGAATGGAAGGTAATAGTAGTTTCAAAGAAGGTACAAAAGGGTAAGAAACAAGTAGAAGCTGGCCCATAGAAAAAATCAAATAGTCCAACAGTGAATACGAGGAAGGAAAATGAGCACGCGAAGGAAACATGAGGGAGAGAAAAAATTAGAAAACAAAGACAAAATAATACTATCCCAAAGCCCTCAACACATGAGAAGGACCGCACAAAATTAAGAAATGAAGGAGAACACAAGGACATTAATGTTCCTATGCAAGAGAAACTAGGAGGAGTAGATTTCCTAGACATGGACATACCAACTACTACAACGCATATGTAGACATTTCCCATGAAGAGGTCAGTAGTACAAGAAGGAGGCCAACACAAGGAGATGAAGGCGCATAAGAGAGTCCCCGAGATTACATTGAGAGAAGATCTGTTAGGTATCTAGAGAGGTAGGGGGGGTCCCAGAGGGCCCATAGTGATAATAGTGGAGGCCACTCAATGTAAGGTGGACTATATCCACTATATTATTAAATAAGGCCCACTATGGTAGTTAGATATAATAAATGTAAGAAGATTTACTGGAAGGTTCTACTTATAGAAGGTTCCTCCTCTAGAATGATTTTAGGTTATTGGTAGCACTATATAAAGGGGTTCAAGCAATGTAATGGGATATGAAGATAGGTATTGTATTTGGAGCTGAATTTCATTAGGAGGTTTCCCCCTTGAAGAGGAAAGTGAACAAGAGAGGATCCATTCCATAATAGGATCCATTGTATGGTGTTTCCCTACTTCAAGGTTTTTCTATAATAAAAGTGTCGTTTCTTATATATTTCTCTCTGGATCTATTGTGTATTCTGTATTTGTGGTGATTATATTTATATATCTACTCAAGTAATTAACAATTGGTATCAGAGAACTTTCCTTGGCAGGAATTGTGGGCAATTTGTTTTCTATTTTTGCATATTTTTTTGGATAAGAAAAAGAGGGCAGTGACATTCTAGACAATTTATGTATATTTATATGAAATTTTTTCATAAACAGGTTGTATATATGATTTACTCTCAGAAAAAACACCCAATTAAAAAAACAATCATATGAAACAGAGTCCAAGAAGTCAAGATATCGACATTTTAAAATCTGCAATTTTTCAGGATTTTTTCTTCGGACAATGACACTATTTTTTGATTTCTGTAGCACCTAGAGGAAATTTTTTCTAAAACAAAATCACATATATGAGTTCATTTTTCAAAAATAGTTTATTTAGAAAAACAAATACCCAAATCAGCGCTCCGGAAGTGAAGATATCGCTGATTTAAAATCAGTCATTTTGGGGGGTTTTTTGTGACAGTAACAAGATTGCAGAGTTCATAACTTTACATAACGTGTTCATATTTCTACCAGATAAATTACATTGGATATATTATTTTAATATTTTTCTTTTTGTACATTATATGTGGTTTTTCCTATGGATATGCACTCTCAACTCATGGAAATTCTATGAAAGGTTGAAGCCCTCAAAGTCAATATGCATGACCACTTGCAAGGCATCAAGGCTAGTCTACATGACCACACAGAAAGTTATCACAATATTCAATAGTCATTGGCTCTCCTATGGCTCAAACCCCTTTCTTCCAAAGGGATTCTTGACCTCCCGGTCTTCTATCGTTCAAGTCATCGAGCCAGATGGCTCGTCGAGCTCCTAATGGGAACCAATTAAACTTGACACAGTCCCTTCCACCCTTTCGACACAGGTTGTGTGGCACCCACATATCCCCTCCTTAGTGCTATTTAAATATTAACGCCAACGGATGCTAGCTCTCTATGCTAGGTTACCTCCTTGATGTGACCACAGACTACGACCGTGGGATATCTCCCTTCGTGACTCCGTGCTTCAGAGCTTTTGCCAGCTGCTTACTCCCCTTTTCCCAATTCCTGAATCGATGAATTCTTCAGAACCAATCTACAGTCCACTTTCTTCTCGCGATCGATGACTGAGGTCAAATCGTGACTTCGGACTTCACGATTCTACACTTCTCCCAAATCTGTCCTTCCCGATTTGCAAATCAGCGAAGTGTTGATTTCTCGCCACATGTCCTATCTCAATGGACGACCAAGATTGATTCACCTCCCAACTCTCCGGGCATTCTACCAATATTCTCCTCCAATATCTTCCGGAACACTCCTCCTTCAACCCTTATGGATTGTTTCCACGCATCCATTCTAGATCCGATGGCCTAGATTCAAATCGATCTTTGCGACTTCGCAAAGGTATGTGTTTGCTCTTGGAAAAACCCTCGAAGCTCTTTCTCCCTAATATCTTGACCTTATGCCACATGTCTCCTCTCGACAGTGGATTATTTCACGGTCTTTGGGACTTCGAAAACTCCTCGATCCCTTTTCACACTTAGCGCAATTTTCCTTTCGAGTTAGGCTATTCTCAAACTTATTCTGCACTCCTTGCAGAGTTCTCCGCACACTCTTCTCCAATTTTTCGTGGCTTGAAAACCTTCAAGGTTCCCAGTTTCTCCACGTCCTTTAATGAACTTTCTCATTCCCTCCTTGCAACTTATTTCTCTTCCTCCTGAGCTTGTAATATGGAATTACAATCTTCTCGACGCACTCCTTGCACGCGGCTAAGATTTTCAATGACTTCTCCATTTGGCTACCTAGACATCTTAAGGCATCTCCTTTCCTTTGTCGATGCACTCTTGCAACACCTTACTTCCTCCAAGTTTTCAACAAACCTGGGGTTATCTTAAGGATTTCAACACCTCCAACCATGTTTCTCTTGTATTCTCTCGTACTTTCTCTATGGCCTCCTAGCATAGTGTTTTAGAATGTTCAATAACTTTGAATTGTGCTTCCTCCTACATAGTCTTTCTTTCCAAGGTACCCAACCACCTTGAAATTTCCTCCCGATTCTATGAATTATCCGTGTGTGCCCTCCTCACAGCTTCTCTTTTGACTCCACTGAGTTCAGACACACACTCTTTGCATCAGCTCACATAACTTCCATACTCCGACGCACACTCCTTGCACTTAGCCTAGAGAACCATACTTAATTCAACACACTTACAGATAGAAAACGGTATCTCTATCTATGCAGATGATTTCTAACATTCATCTACAACTCGAATGCATACAAATGACATTCACACCAAAATATCCATTACACAGAAATTGATAACAGGAAAAACTACCATTTTCTATTAATGGCAGGATGTTCATTACAATAGGGGAGTCCTAGCTACAACTGAGTCTCGACTCTCTGTGTTTATCTCCCTATCTCCTATGCATTTCTCCTCACCTATAGTGTATTTTCTCTACTGGAAACAATACAATAGTTTATACAAAAGGGGCTCGACGAGCTTCCCTCCAAGCTAATATAGTGGTGTCAAATCACCATTCAAAATGCCTATCTAATGGTGTCAAATCAGATGCAGATCCCTCCTACCGTCAACCACTTAATGGCTACCTTATCTCCATCTTTTATGAAGGCACAACTTAGATCTTCCAACCTGTCATCATTAATTTTTCTTGATCACGCCTTATATTCTCTAGTCCATTGGTTGGATATTCTTTTGTAGACTGGTTTGTTGCACTTCTTCCTTTTCAATGGGTAAATCACATCGGTCTCCCAAGTTATTTTCTTCATATCTTGTGGCCTTAGGTTGCCACTTTGCTGTAGCTTCCACTCTTGAAAGCTTCTCATCCATGGGTTGTTTCTCATCTTATCCTTTTGATAGATTTGATCTTGTCAGCTCCTCTTATGCTGGTTCAACCCTAACTTCCTCTAGCTAATCCTCATGCTAGTATTCATTTCCCTCTTCTACTGTGTGCTTCAGTGTCACATTCATCTCTTGTTCATCTCCCCTACTGAAGTTTTCGAGCAATTATGCTGAATGCTCTTCTCCTACGATATTCATGATTTTCCCCTGGAAGCCATCTTCTAGTTCTGGATCATTCAACCAATCCTCCATCATCTCCAAATATTTATCCCATGGAGTGAGAATATTAACTGTATGCTCTTCTTCTTCTACTGGGGAAAACATCAATATCTTCTCCTTCTCCTCTTCTACGACAATCACTGCTAGCTGTCTTTTTTTTGCATTTGCAATACATGCTCTGGCCTGAATCAGGATATGTGGCAGGAATACCTCAATTCCCCCAATCACAAGAATACTCCCATGATCCTTCTCCTCAACGGTGGAAGTATTTAACTTCTCATCGTCTTCATTCACACGGTCCACAATTCTGCGATAAGTTTCACCTGAGCAAGGTCTTTCTTCTACCTCCTCTTCATATGTCAACACTCCCCGACACAAACTCTTAGCTGAGCTCATCTCTTCTCCCTTGCCCACTTGGAAATTCAGGATTTCTCCTCTTCCCTCTTGGAAGTTTAAGAGATCCACTGATCCCTTCTCATTTCCCACCTGGAAACCTACGAGACCTCTGCCATATCCCTTTCCCTCATCACTGAGATTTTCAACATACCTCAACTACCTTTTTAACACCCTTTTCTACCCTCTAGCCAACAACTTCCGAACATGCCACTTAGTTGTTCTCTTCAAAGGCCATTCATACCTCTAGTGCACCTTTGAATCTTTCTACATCTTGAATGCTATCCTCTCCATCTCTACCCTTATCTCGCTGATCTCTTCCTCCACTTCAAATTTTATTTTCTATTGGTGGTATTTTCCTCGACCATGTCTATGACCTTCAGTAGCCATTTTCACCTTCTACCGGCCCTCCTCACAAGTCTTATTTTCACTCTGGAACTGAGAGCATATCCAAATTCTCCTTCACTTGAAATCTACAAATGAAAATTGGGCTCTGATACCACTCTTGGTGAAAACCCCTTTCCTCAAAAGGGCTTCTCAACCTCCCGGTCTTAGACCGTTCAAGCCGGATGACTCGTCGAGCTCCCAATGGGAACCAATTTAACTTAACAAATTCCCTTCCACCCTTTTGGCTCATGTTGTGTGGCACCCCTAGACCCTCTCCTCTGCACTCTTTAAATATTAACGCCAATGGACAGTAGCTCTCTATGATAGGATCCCTCCTTCATGTGACCATGGACTACGACCGTGGGACAAATCCCTTTGCGACTCCATGCTTCCGAGCATTTGCGAGATTCTTACTCCCCTCTTCCTGAATCTCGAATTGGTGAATTCTTCAGGACCAAATCTACAACCCACATTCTTCTCGCGATCGACGGCTGAGATCAAATCGCGACTTTCGACTTCGAGAGTCTACACTTCTCCCAACTATGTCCTTCCCGATTTGGGAATTAGTGAAGTGTTAATTTCTCACCATGTGTCCTATCTCAATGGATGACAAGGATTTCTTCGACTCCCAGATCTCCAAGTATTCTCTTGATAGTCTACCGATATTCTCCTCCGATATCTTCCGAAACACTCCTCCTTTAACCCGTATGGATTGTTTCCATGCATCCCTTCTAGATCCAACGACCTGGATTCAAATTTCTCTTCGCGACATTGCAAAGGTTTGTGTTTGCTCTTGGAAAACCTCCTGAAGTTCTTGCTATTGAATATCTCAACCTTCTACCACCTTTCTCCTCCCAAAAATGGGTGATTTCATGGTGTTCAAGACTTTGGCAATTCCTCGACCCATTTTCACACTTAGCGCAATTTTCCTTTCAAGACTTAGGCTATTCTCGAAATTCTTCTGCACTCCTTGTAGAGTTCTACATAGTCTCTTCTGCAACTTTTCCTGACTTGAAAACCTTCAAGGTTCCCAGTTCCTCTGCGTCCTTTAATAAAATATCTTGTGCCCTCCTGGAAACTTCTAACTCTTCCTCCTGAGCTTGTAAGATGGACTTACAATATCCTCTATGCACTCCTTATGTGAGACTAAGTGTTTCCACGACTTCTCCCTTTTCCTACTTAGACATCTTAAGGAATCTAATTTCCTTTGTCAACGCACTCTTGCAAATCCTTCCTTCTTACGAGTATTCAGTGGGCTCTCTTAAGGATTTCAACACCTCCAACCGTGTTGCTCTCGTATGCTCTCGTACTTTCTCTATGCCCTCCTATAAGAGTGTTTATTAGTGTTCAATAAATCTGAACTGTGCTTCCTCCTACACAGTCTTTCTTTCCAAGGTACCCAACCACCTTGAAATTTCCTCCCTATTCTGTGAATTATCTGGGTGTGCCCTCCTCCCAGCTTATCTTCCAACTCCAATGAGTTTAGACACACATTGTTTGTGTCACCTCACAGAACTTCCATACTCTATCGTGCAATCCTTGCACTTGTCCTAGAGAACTAGACTTAATTCAACACACTTACATATAGAAAACTGTATCTCTATCCATGTAGACAATTTCTAACATTCATCTACAACTCAAATGCATACAAATGACATTCACACCAAAATATCTATTACAAAGAAATTGATAATAGGAAAAACTATCATTTCATATTAATGGCAGGATGTTCATTACAATAGGGGAGTCTGAGCGACAACTGAGTCTTGACTCTCTGTGTTTCTCTCCCTATCTCCTATGCATTTCTCCTCACCTACAATGTCTCTGCTCTACTAGAAACAATACAATAGTTTATACAAAAGGGGATTGACGAGATTCCCTCCAAGCTAATCTAGTGGTGTCAAATCACCATTCAAAACTTCTGTCTTATGGGGAAATTACAATGATAGAAATCTGCTTTAAATCGGATGCAAATCCCTCCTACCGTCAACCACTTAATGGAGATCTTATCTCCAGCTTGTGCAAAGGCAAAACTTTTCTCTTCCAACCAACACTTGATCACGCCTTAGATTCTCGAAGGAAAAATGAGAGGGTGACACCTCTCCCTTCCTTGAATGTGCACCACGCGTGTTAATCGGCTGTCGCGTGCTGAGGTGGAGTGATGCTCCTCCACCATCCTACATGAGGGATATTTTATGGAACACATCAGAGATGAATATAGTCAATAATTATATGATTGGTATGATTTTGAGGCCGATTGTGATGCTTAGTATATGGATAGTTCTCGTTTTTGGGATGACATCCACTTTCATATTTTATTTGATGTCTCTAATCCACCTTTTATAGAGAAAATAAATGTGACAAATTACGAGCAAGTTATGATTACTAGTGTCCATCCTGCATATTCTACAATGGTATTATTCCTTCTAGATTCATCTATGACCCTTTCCCACTATGTGGATGGGTCTTCTTATTTAGATCCACATGATAGGTGTCAGTCTTTGGAGAATAATTTACAATTTTTTATTGGGTTTTGATGCCTTATGCATGGAGTTCACATGAGCACTTGGACATAAGACCCTAGTTTACAATGGTAGTTGGACTAATTCAACATGGTGTCTTGCATTTCAACATGGGACAGTGGTTCTCTAGTCTACTTCAACACTATGGTCCACACTTATTGATGGGACCTTGGTATATGGTTGTACACCCTCACAACAAGCGTCGAGGACAACGCTTTCATAATGAGGATGGAATGTTAGGTATCTAAAGAGGTAGTGGGGGGCTTGGAGGGCCCATAGTTATAATAGTGGAAGCAACTTAATGTAAGGTGGAATAGATCCACTATATTATTAAATAAGGTCCACTATGGTAGTTAGATATAATAAATGTAAGAGGACTTAATAGAAGGTTCCTCCTCTAGAATGATCTTAGGTTATTGGTAGAACTATCTAAAGGGGTTCAATCAATGTAATGGGATATGAAGAGAAGTATTGTATTTGGAGCTAAAGTTCATTAGGAGGTTTCCCCCTCAAAGAGACAAGTGAAAATGAGAGGAACCCTTCCATAATCAGATCTATTGTATGGTGTTTCCCTACCTCAAGGGTTTTCTACAATAAATGTGTGGTTTCTTCTACATTTCTCTTTGTATATATTGTGTATTCAGTATTTGTGGTGATTATATTTGTATATCTACTCAAGTACTTAACAAGATGAAGTAGAGTTAGTCACCAAGAAATTGTAGGACCACGTAGCAGAGGCATGGTATGATGCTAAACATCAATGAGAGGAGATCATCAAGAAGTTGACATAATTTAAGGACACACTTTAGCAACTACAACTTTCTACAACACACCATTAACAACAGGCACAATCACAATAGACTTATTAGGAAAAGATAGTTCTATCACAGGAGATGGTCCAAATCATAGAATTGGGTGATGAAAATTTTGTATCACTCAGGACATGTTATAGGTGGATGAGGATACAACACATAATTAGTTGAAGGACATAGATTACTTGGAATTGGAACTTCCTAAGGTCCCAATGAAGGTGTTGTATAAAATTTAAGTCATTGTTGCATAAGAGATTCAATAAAGGGCCCGCACAAATGTGATAAATTCACAAATGGATAAGGAATTAAGCGAGACATTTAAGATAATAGTAAACCCGGTGCAGGTTGAGAGGGAATAAGAGAAACATCACATTGGCCAGATAGAGCAGCAAGTAGAAAAAGTATTCAAAACAATTCCTGATAGTGTGCAAGAAGGAGAGAATTTACAGACATAAGAAGATTGAGAAAATCATGCAGGAAATGGAGAATTATAAAATCCACGCCATAGATTTGATGGCACTCCTAAAACTAAGAACATCACCATAAGTTAGATAAAAAAGAGAGCAGGAGGTGACAAGTCACATCACTACTACATATGGGCGGATTATTCCACGAAAATTTTCCACGTTTCCATTATTTTCATGTTTTTGTTTTAAATAGGGTGGGATTTTCATCGATATTGCCACGAATAGGTTTTTTAACTTCGTCGCAATTTCCACGAAAGTTCGTCACTATTTCCATGAAAATTTTTCCTATCTCAAAAAGCATCTGCTAACGGCTAGTTGACTAGTTGATCTATATATATCTGACTTTAAGAGACTTTGCGACACAATTTCTATAGGTGCGACATTGTTCATGGCTTTTTTTTGAGCTGTTTATTTTTTTCATCACCCACCGGTTGAACAAATCCAACTCTCGATCTACATAGCTCGGATTTTGAACTTGCAAGGTTAGTATGTTTTTTTTTATTGATGTACTCATTTAACTTGTAAAATTTTGTTCAAATGTCGAAATTTCGCATAGCTTGTTTTTTCTTTGATAATATATTATATGTGTAGTACCATATTTCATGTCATTTGTTTTTGGATCTAGTTAGTATATTCTATGGAAATTCATGTGAAACGTCAAGAAAAATATTTTCCGAAGAAGTATTTTAAGAAGAGGGAGAATCACTCCATCAATAAGTCAATTCAAACATTAAAAACGGATGTCATTATCAATCTAGATTAATTTGAGCCTACAATTCATTATGTAAATTTAATCCTTATTACAAAACCACCAGCTCATAAAAACTTTACCGGTTGGACTAATGTTTGAAATAGAAAGTCATGGAAAAAAATCCTCTTAAGTCTAATTCTATCCCTTAGAGACCTTGTTAGCTCTCTAAATTTTGTGTTTCTATGATGTTGTGCCTATATATATTAATGTCATATTTTTAGTCTAGTATTAGGTTAGGTTAGTCATATAACATTGTATTCTTATATGTGATGTTTCAATCAAATTTTTATAATCACACACAATTCTAGATGTAGTGATTAACTGTAGTTTGTAGTTGATGTACCTTGTTTATACTCTATTAATAAGGAGTAGCTAAAATATAAAAAATTCATGACGAAATCTACGATAACAAGATGAAATCTACTAGTTAGATAATGAAAAATGAGAACATGGCAAAGTGTCTTAGAAAATAAAACTGTGACCACTATAAGTAGCATAAAATTGTGACCATTGTATGTAGATGCAAATCAACACGTCATAATTTAAACCAACCCAACCCAATTGTGGATGACAAGTGGTTGGTATCCTTTTTTTAGTGGTGAATTACAAAGATTGACATTTTGTCTACAAAACAACTTAGAGGCTAGTGTATGGTGTCGAGTGATTCAAGTTTGAGAAATTTTGACCACTTTCGTTAAATGCTGTGTAATTATTTTCCATGGTGATTCAGTACACACTACTCTAAAGTACACATTGAAGCATATCGATCTTAATAGTTAATCGATAATAATAAAAAAAACATGTCAAAATGTCTTAGAAGAAATAATTGTGAGGATTGTAGGTCACTGTAAATAAACATATCATTATCGAAAGGAGTAGCTAAAATATCATGAAGGAGTAGCTAAAATAAAAAAATTTGACAACTTACTGTTTGGTATGGTGTAGGTAAGACAATTACTTGTCAGGACAAGGATTTTCCACTATGAACAAAAATGACAGGAATCTTGATCGGTTGAGAGTGGCATTAGAGGCAAGGGGCGATGGAAAATGTTATTTCCCTTGCTATGATTGTAGGGGCTTGCAGAGAAAAATAATTTTAATAACAATGGCTCAAAGACATTGTAGGGATAAGGGGCATGCCGAAGGGGGTTATGAATATCGCCCCTTGGTAAGAGGATTCAATATTTAATGTATTCTCTATAATAATCATCATGTCATGAATTTTAGTAATGTTTCTTATCGAGATTTTTATATTTTCTATACACACTAACATTTCTACGTTGTTTTTAAATATATATACGATGCCCCCAAAATGTTGACCTCGAGAGAGTTATTTGTTGATCAAGTTATTATTGATGATATAGATGGAGATAGCGTTAGTGATTAAAATCAGGAATATGAGATACATAGATTGACCCAAGACACATTTGCTCCAACGAATGAGGACAACCAAGATGATAGTCATGATGTTGATACTTGTTGGCACAGGGGCAGATCCAGGGTTCAACACTACAATAACGCACCAACAAAACCCTAACTACCGACCCTTTCGACAACACCTGCGAAGCATATGAAGTCTCACCTGAGGTAGAGGCAGGGGTGGTCGCAGGAATCAAGTGTCTGCAACCTTAGCTGGGACACATATATGTGATTATAACACTTTAATAAATCACTTAGCACCTTTGGTTCCTTAATATACAATCATTATCTACCTCACTGATAAAACAAAGCCTCACAGTATTCACATTAACCTATTGTATCCAAGCACTTAGCATAGGTAAACAAATTAGATTAAGCATTAAGCACAACCATGTAGATCAGATCTATCATTCCCACATATAATAAGCACAAAGCAAGTAGATCTATCCAACTACATCAAAGGACTTAGCAAAAGAAGACATAAACTCATTAAGACAAGCACAAAGCATCATAACACAGGATTTACGTGGTTCACCCCTCTCCTAGGGCTATGTCCACCAACTCTTCTTCTTTATAGTATTCGGTCAATCAATTACAAGCACAGAGCCTCAAAACCCTTACTCCGCATAGGATAGAAGATCTTTGCAACTCGCTAGATCTCTCTTCCTTGCATTACATCACTAAGCCTCCTATCGTATCGCACATGGACTTGCACTCATCTCTACAAGTCTTACACAAAATGAACAAATCCTTGATCACACAATTCCAGATCTTGGCACTTATCCTACATCACATAGATATATCATTCACTACTTCTCTATATGGCCTAGACATCTATATATACATACAAAATAGGCCTAAACATGGGTGAACCCATGGGCCGACATCCCCTTCCCGTTACATATTCCCCAAAACCCAAAAAGGGGGCTGAGATCTCATGATATCCACTTCGTCTTGTGCTCCTCCTTCGACAAGATGTCGAAGTCTCAAAATAGGTGAACATGACCTAGAAAATCCCAAAACTTGGTCAAGGGCCAACAGGCCCCCAACACTCACTTGTGACTCATCCCAAGTCACTCTGGTATGAGAAATTCTACCTCAAACACCTCGAGCTGCTTCAACTTGATGCTTTGCTGTGGCCTCTTGTTCAGTGAACTCCTGGATCACTGCATCGTTCACTGGTCCTTCTAGGTGTTGTTCTGCTGTGAGGACGACTTGTTCTAGATCCACTCCTTAGCTCTCGACCTCTGTAAACAACATACATGCCTTATCTTACGCAGGTTGAAGTTGTTGAGTGACTTCCATCACTTTTCTTTGAAACATATGGGTCTGCTGTTGAGTTGTACATTTTTCATGAGAATTGTTCATTCTGTCTACAATAGACATGGCCTTTAGCTGTGCCTTTAGTGTATCTATGTGCTGCTTCTCTTCTTGGAGATGCGACTCCAATGCATGTAACTCAGGATTCTCAATGAGGTTTTCATATGTTTGAGCACTTCGGTTGCTCAACTTCTTGCACTCCAAGGCAAGAGATTTTAATCTGTCAATTGCACTATGGGTAGTGGCTTCCCTTTGGTATCGTACGTCTTGAGGGGTTTCGGGCACAGTGCAAAGATCCAAGTCTGCTATGCGCTACTGGAGCTGCTGGATTACATCTTCGAGTTGTGCCACCTACTGTGGAACTCGTTCTTTTTCCTTTACTTCAATGATTGTCACAGAGAGAATTTCTCTGTGGACCATCTCTTATACTTTGCGTTGCTCTACGAGCAATCGTTCCTTTTCTTTATGCAGCTGAGATTTTTCTTCATCGAACCTCTCTTGTAGAGTAAGATTCTCGCATTTGGTAGTACTGCGTTTCTCTAGAAGGTCTTCCTGTGCTTGCACCAAAGCCTAGGTGGCTTGCGCATTCTCCTCCTGTGCTCATCGAAGGAAATCTTCGATTGTATTAGTGATCCGGTGGAGTTGAGTTGGCTCATATCCTATTTATGGTGTTCCTGCTGATAGAGGTGAAATATAAACTATGCAGCTAGACTATAGTGCTTGCTGCACTTCTTGAAGTTCAACCTTGATCCGACTGAGAACCTCGTCCTGCTTAGCTTATTGCTTCTCTGCTATATCCAGTGAAGCATCGTTCAGTGTTGTGACAATGAAGTCAAATTCGTCTGAGGTGAGGGTGGTCTCAAACTTAGTCCTGGTTGCTTTCGATTTCTTCCTTAAGGAAGGTTTCAGAGGGGAAACCTTCCTTTTCTTTGAGGGGTCCTCCTTGAATCTAGGTGGTGTAACCTTTCCTTTCTTCTGTTCAAATTATGCGCCATCTATCCCTTCGTCATCACCTCCTTACTCAGGTGAGATAGAAGCAGTCTTCGTCGAGGTATTGTGGACATCTTGATCTTCTTCATTTTTCTTGGTCTTGATCGGTCCAGGTGTATCGTGCACTGCTTCTGGACTGTCGATATCAGATAGCTCTATGGGGTCTGCTGGGATGAGGAGGTCCACCGACCATTCCTTAGTAATATATTCTAAGTCTTCCTCTTTCATCTTGTAGTATGAATGTAGTTGTTGTTTATGCTCATCAGTGCGCGCTGTGATATAGATGAAATGGCGATCTGCACTGAATTTCATAAAGGGTCTAAACCCGTGGAGTTTGTTTGGGGTTATATGAGTCTCGGACTGGATAACGATATTCAGTTGGGTGTAATAAGTGTGGAAGATGACATTTGATTGCCACTACTTGTTCATGTCGCTAGAGTACCATAACGTAATGAACTTTGAGACCAATGGTTCAAAGGGCTCAATGTCCGGGAAGGTCGCACCTTATAGCATCTCGCATACAATGAAAATGATTAAGATGAGAAGCAACTGAAGTGGAACTCATATCCTTGGTCTTGCGCTTCCTTGTAGTCCAGTTCTAACTGGTTCACCAAGTACTTCACCAAACTCATGTGTAGGCCCTCCGCGCACTTCCTTGCGAGGTTGACTACAAATCCGATTACTTGGGTGGGCTGGTTCTTGCGAACTAATTTCCATGTGATCAGTTGACAGGCTAGGTGCACTACGCTGCTCTAGATAGAGGCTACCTTGTAGCCTCACATTCCCTTCTCTAAATCTTCGTAAGTATCCTTTATCCTCTGGGCGAGAGCGCGATCCACAGTCTTTCCAGGGTAGAAATCCTGTGGGTCAGGGCCTTGCATGCTTATCCCTATGATCTGATTGATTAATGTTGGATCCATTGTGATGTGGAGGTTCAACCACAAACAACCTCCATGATAGAAAGACAACAGTAATTTGACGCATGCATTCATCTCCCAGTGTCGCCCAAAGTGCAGAATCTTCATAACATTCAATAGGGTGGACTGCACGTGGACTGCACGAGGTTCTGGGTCCATGACTGAGGGGTAATATTTGAGTTCTTTCTTTTTGCTCTCATCATATACTTATGCGGGGTGAGCATCCTGTAAACCTTCCTTTCGTCGAGGTTGAAGTCGCTAAAATTCAACATTGTGAGCTTATCTTGGTCAGTGCGAACTACGCGCACCTCTTTCGGAAGGTACGCAGTGACCAACGTGTATTCAAATTCTCGGAGCACACTGTCACGATTGATTGCGCCACTCAGAGGTGGTAGGTAGGAGGGTAAAATGATCGAAATATGCTTGGCATTCACGATATCATCTCTGTGCTTCATTCGTTTCTCATCAGCTGGCTGGGATGGTCCGTCTCGAGAAGTGGACAAAGAGGCCTGCAGTCCTCTCGTCAAAGATGTTTGTAAACCTGTAGATACTCCTCTCTATGACATGAATCTTTCAATCATCAAGTCGAGGATAAATTATGTCACTGATTCTTCAACTACGATGAGCTCGTTGGACATACATTCTAGGGATTAAAATTATCGGGGTCACGATGGACTTAGACACTGCATTGGAATAATAGAAAGGGTGCAATGATCACTGTATGCAATTCGTTTAGTCCGCGTCCTTCAAATTCTCAGTTAGCAAAAGTGTTCTCCATGAATGGCGTGAAGGGATAAATAGGAAACTCGACAACGGTTCGCATGCAACGATTATGAGCCCCTATTAACTCTTGTTTGATTCGTTATGGCGCGGTCCAATGGTCTGATGATGAACCTTTATTGATTTTTTGTCTGTTTGGAGAGGAAGTCGAATGGATATATCGGCCCCAACAACTATATTGCTTCACCATGGAGAAGTGCCATGTGTTGCTGTTCTGATATCCCGACGAAGCTCCAATTCTCCAAAAAAAAATTCTTCGAAGTTCCCTCTGGTATATTCTGTAACTTTCCAATCTTATCCCTCTTCTTACTTAGCTTTCTAGCCTTCTTTCTAGTGAGCTTCGTCTCGGTAGTCTCTTTTCCAATTTGATTCTTATTGCCTTTTAACATAGTCATTGTGCAATGTTGATATTCTTTCCTAGGATTCAGGGGTAATACCTCTTCTTTATCTAGATTAAGTACTTCAGTCTTCTGTGGGTCTCCTAATTTTCTTGTAGCTTTGACATCAATTTTTCTAGTGACAACTAGCTTCAATCTGTTCTCTTGTTCTTCAATCAATTGTGCGATCCTTCTAGCCATGAAATCTTTTAAGTCTTCTTCTGCTCTGAGGCTTCTTCTTCTTCCTTTTGTCTGGCTTGAGCTCTTTCAATCCAAGGTTTTCCTATTAACATGGTAAACAGGGCGTTGTCTTCAATAAAATTAATAATCTCAAAATCTTCCTCTGTCGAAGTTCCATTAACGTTCATAGGTATCTGAGCAAGCTTCCCACATAAGTTTAGCAACTTTCCTCTGAATAATCCTATTCCTCCTAATGAAGGGATCATAATAGGCCTTCCTATAGCTTCCCAAGTTCTTTATGTCATGATATTCACTTGTGTGTCCTCATCTAGAACACAATCAATTTTGAAGTCCCCTATTCTTGCTTCAAGGCACTCTTTGTCTTTAAAAAGCTCTGATAGTCTAACATGTCGATGGTCATCCAAGGTGTCTTTCATCTATAGTAATCCTCTCTTTCTTTTAAATGATCCCCAACCTCTCTTGTACTACGCACTAGGATCGTATGAGCTAACCTGCAACAATTTATTTCTAGGATCTTGCATCCATTTGTTAGTCCAAACATATTTTCTATGCATAGGTATAACAAATCTTTCGTGATTCTTATCAGATCTATTCATATGAAACCTTCTTTCATATATTAGTGCTCTAGTTTTTAAGTTAGGACAAAATCTATCAATCATACCTATATCCATACTCTAGAAATGAAACATTTCACTTATCTTACTTTTACAGAGAACAAAGCTTTCAGATCTAAAATTGTTAACTATTCTTACCTTTATCAGAGCATAGAGCTTGCAAATCTTACCTCTTTTAATCAAATGTTCATACTTTTACCTTTCTTAGATCACAGAGCTTCCAGATCTTACTTATTTTCTTCAGATCCGATCTTCAGACCGAGCTTCTTTCGTTCAGATCTGACCTTCTTTCTTCAGCGCAGATCTTTATAAGTCAAGTAGAATACTGTGTGTTAGGGAACAAATCTACACACATAGCTTTCACAATTTTAGGATGAGTCTTTGCACAAAGCTTCTTCTTTCTCATTTCCCAACAATCATAGTTTCAAGTCCAGGAAACAGAACCATTTTTTGGCACAGGGCCAAGCCCAGGGCTCAATGCTACAACAGAGCACCAACAAAACCCTAACTAACGGCCCTTTCGGCAACACCTGCGAAGCAGATGAATTCTCACTCGAGGTAGAGGCAGGGGTTGTTGCAGGACTCAAGTGTCTACAACCTTAGCTAGGACAAAAATCTTTGATTATAACACTTTAATAAATCACTTAGCACCTTCGGTTCCTTAATATACAATCGTTATCTACTTCATTGATAAAATAGAGCCTCACAATATTCACATTAACCTACTGTATCCAAGCACTTAACATAGGTAAATAGATCATATTAAGCATTAAGCACATCCATGTAGATCATATCTAGCATTCCCACATATAATAAGCACAAAGCAAGTAGATCTATCCAACTACATCAAAGCACTTAGCAAAAGAAGACATAAACTCATTAAGACAAGCACAAAGCATCATAACACAAGATTTACGTGGTTCACCCCTCTCCTGGGGCTATGTCCACCAACTCTTCTTATTTATAGTCTTCGATCAATCGATTAAAAGAACAGAGGCTCAAAACCCTTACTCCGCATAGGACAAAAGATCTGCACAACTCACTAGATCCCTCTTCCTTGTGTTACAACACTGAGCCTCCTATCGTATCACATAAGGAGTTGCACTCAACTCTACAAGTCTTACACAAAATCCATAAAGTTTTGATCACATAGATCAAACTCTTGGCACTTAGCCTACATCACATAGATATATCATCCACTACTTCTCTATATGGCCTGAACATCTATATATACATACAAAATAGGCCTAAACATGGGTAAACCCATGGGCCGACATCCCCTTCCCGTTACATATTCCCAAAAACCCAAAAAGGGGCCCAAAAAGGGGGTCGAGATCCTGTGATCTCCACTTTGTCTTGTGCTCCTCCTTCAACAGGCTATTGAAGTCTAAAAATAGGTCAACATGACCAAGAAACTCCCAAAACTTGGTCAAGGGCCAACAATCCTCTACTCGAGAAGTCACGTCAACCTCTTTATGAAGGCTCAACAAAAAATATTTTATCTTCCATATTGTTGTTGGTGAACTTGAAGGTTTTGAATGGTTTATCAAAAATATGCCTCACAGAGATACTAAGGTATTTAATTTGTTAATTATTTATGCCTGCATGTTCACAAATACTTAAAAGGTTCAATTTTTTCCTATATTTCTATTGTTTTCTAATTTGTAAATTAGTATAGTGGATGCGATATTGATGATTAATATTATTTACATTGACTTATTGTTTTTAATTTTGTAGATTGTTAGGTGAATTTCTATTACCGACGTAAAATATTTTGCCATGCACATATCGAGAAATATCTGTGATTATGAAAGAAATTGGAATGGACTATCAGGCTATTGATGTTATAGGATAAATCCGTAAGTGCGGACACAAACCGATCTCCCTAGATCCACCTGGATCTAGAACAAAACATGACAGAATGATACTCTTTCCCTAGATTTTAACTGTTGAATATACTAAGAGGCACGATTAAAGAACATACCTTATAATCGCTTCCTTGGGTCTCTGTTGTTCCTACTTCGCTCCAATTCTCTCGTACAGTCAAAATCAAGACAATACAAACCAATCGAAGTGAAGAAAGCACATTTTATTCAACAATTAATCTATGTATATGATCAAGGAGTTATACAATAAAGTGCAATTAACTTTATGGGAAAGGGACACATTACTGTATTATATTGATAGAAAGTAAAACTTACAACCTGAGCCTTGATGTTGCAAGTCTCCTTTCAATGACCCTTAGCTATGATACACACACTTGCTCACTTGCATGAAGAAGATCAACCACCTTTCATAAACTTGCTGGAGTTCCTTAGCTGTTGTAGCTTCAGTCCTTCACACAATCACTAAATCTCCAATTAATCTCTTGCTTGTTTGCTTGGTAACCTCTTCCATGAGAATCCCCTCAATATATAAGAGAGGATGAATTAGTTACTTGGATAGGAATGATCCCAAAATATCAGGAAATCCAGTACTTAGATAATCATTTGAATGCCATCTCATCATTCTAGAAGATTCCCTTCTAGAAGCTTTGAGAATTCTTCTTTTTTCCTTCTTTAGAAAGTGTTCGCATCCTAGCATTTATACACAGTGCAAACTTCTCACACCCTGGCTTAAGGTAGCCTGCGAGAATCATACCTTCTCGCAGTCAAATGTATTGGTAGCCTGTGAACCTTCCTTAAAAATGATATTTTTGGTAAGAGAAGAAAGTAACTTTTCTCAGGAGAAAGTTCTAATGAAGAGCACGAGTGCACCATAACCAATACATCATCATGAAGACCAAACTTATGGGTAATAGAATGCCCCCAAAAGTATGAGATTGGAACCAGTGACAGTCGATAGACTTTGTAAGTTGCATGTGTGTGTCGAGAACCAAGAGCACATCTAATCGGAAACCTACAAACACCCAAGCATCTACAGAGTATCATATATACCAATTTTGAGGTAGGCATTCCCATGCTCAGATCATAGACTGATGACATCATAAACAAAAATCATGGCCACCAATCATACACTGTGGATCCATGCCATCAAAATATAGCATAGCCACCTGAATACACTGTGGATCTAT
>SNQJ01S0010140.1:132136-169817 GCA_010110895.2 Picea sitchensis
ATATTGTGCACGGTGTATTGTGGTGTATTGGTGTAACTCTTATACTATTGTTCATTTCTCATTGGATATAATTGAATGGTTTAAGTATAAGTTGAAAAAGGTTTTAAATTGTTCTTGATACTGATTCACCCCCCTCTCAGTATCAACAGTGGAACCCTAACTTAGATGTAACAAGTTGGAAAAATGATTTTTTACCAAAGGACCTTTAAAATGACCCAAATATCCAAAATGTTTCCCAATACCCAAAGTAACCCTATCGTAACATTCCATAAGAAACTCTTGAACCATACTAAATAATTTTCAGGCTAGAAAAAATGACAAAGGGGTCCAAAAAATGAAAAAAAGGGGCCAAAAAGTCTATAAATAGAAGCTAGCAGCTCATTATCACCATTGTTAATTGAGAAATTGACTAAGAAGCCAAAAACACCCCTTTGTCAAAAGAGTTGATTTCAGGAGCTTCAGTGGATGAAACAAATTTCCGCTTGGACCAAGTAAGTACATACTAGCCCCTCCTGCATTTCAGTTCTTCCTTTGTGCATTTCTTTTTGTTTTTTGGGGGGGACCCGGCCTTTAAAAAGGTTGGCCCTACGTATAGGCGGGTTGTCCTATGATAGCCAACATATGCCCGCTTATACCCTCCGACATGTGGAAAAAATTAAAAGATGCAAGAGTTAATCCCCCATGAACTTGTCAATTGCAGGATGTATGTTCATTGGAGAGAGAGGGAGCATGAGGACATTGATTTTTTGGTCGGATAGGACCCTGATGCGACCGCCACATTGGCTCAATGTGGTTTGTTGAAATTATTCCAGTGTCCATTCATGCGGGCACAACCCTGGCTGTTGAACGCCTTGGTAGATTACTGGCGTCCTGACGCAGAGACATTCATTATTGAGGGACAATTGTTGACTCCAACGATTGAAGATATCTATTTTCTAACTGACCTCTCAAGGAGATGGGAACCATTCAACTTTCAAACTTTTCCCTCCGAGCCTCACAACATAGCGGAGTTGATTGGACTCAATTACGAAGCTGACACAGACAAAATGGGCACTCAGGTGCCGATAAATAAGATTTCAAACCTATCATTGAAAGTGATAGTTTTTCTCATTGGGTGGATCACTGGAGCCACAACTTTACATCAGGCTTCCTGGGCGCACATGAATTGTGTGGTTCAGTGCTTAAATGCACAAATTTTCGAATGGAGCACTACCTTACTATATTGCATGAAGAGGCAACTAACAGAGTGTCGTATGCAGAGACATAGAAACTTCGGGTTTGGGACAATTTTTTGTTGCTTTTTATTTGAGAGGGTACCTATTCTTAGTCCTAGAGAGACGATATGAGGGCACGGGGCCTCTCTCCTAGTGCTATGTAGGTGGACAACGTTTTTGCCGCTACAGGGGGGAGGGAGGACTATCGAGGCCTTCAATGACAAGTTTTTTGCCTATTGGGCATGACAAATTCCGACCATAGAGGACTATCCCTATGTCGGGATCAAATTTTCTAGATATCCTGACATGCCTGTACCTCCCAGAGAGGAGCGAGGAGAGATGGGTAAGTTTTTTTTTTTTTTTTTAAGTTATTTAATTTTTATTTCGTTTTATATATATCATTTATTTTGGTGTATACTAGTTTATTTGACACTTAAGTATCTGTTATGTGTAGATGTGGGGCCAGTCTATCCAACAGACTTGATGAGGACCAGGCGACGTCCTCAACCAGAGGCGATACTAGCTGCAACCGGCGGACCAGCAGCAGCAGGGGGAACTCTAGTCAGAGAGGCTGAGAGAGTTTTGAGATGGGTGGAGCGGAACCTCAGTGTGCTTACTCGTACAGTTCCTATGGTGGAGATCGAGGATCTTCCATCATCAATGCAGACTCATGTTGTTGGGGTACCATGGACCTGGGTCTAGCTCTTTCGGCGTTTGGCCAACGCCGTTGTTCACTATGGCAGGGCCAACAGGTCCCACCCTTAGCTAGGCTAGACTTCTTACGTGTCGAGGGAACCTTTTGTATATTTTTGAAGGCATAAGCCATGTGACTCTTACTAGACCTATTTTTTAGGCACTTGCGCCCACCCCTGTACTCTAATATATATATGAATATTTTTCATCTTTTTAAGTCTTATGGACTACATCTAATTTACAAATGTATTTACATGTGCATGTGTGTGATTTTTCTTACATGTGTGCAATATGCCAATCTAATACATGATTAGCTAGAGTATCTGTGATTTGATTCAATCTCCTAAGAACATGGATATACGTAATGTAATCAAAGCTTCGTTCTAAGAGACATACCCTAAGGAACCGTTGGTGTAGAGTAGGATCATAAATGCGACAAACCCCATTTAACTGAGACACAACCAGCTGAGCATCTAAGTAGACCCGGAGGTGAGAGATACCATGCGGCAAAGCGTCACGAAAAAACTCTAAAACTGCACTGTATTCGACATCATTGTTTGTGGCATCACCTAAATAGATACCTCCTGAAGATAGCAACTGGCCTTGAGGTGTGAAAATCACCCAAGTTGCGGAAGAAAGCCTCCGAGTGTGCCGGCTAGCGCTATCTGCAAACCCAATGAACACCTTTGATTCACTTGACATCTACCACAGTGAAAAAGATGACATAAAAAATGACATGCCCATAAAACTAAAAAGACAAAAACTAAAAAATAAAATGTACGATAACTATACATATGTACAAAAAGTCACCCGAGGCGACCCACCTACGAGTAATACTTCTTGAGGTAGAACCCATTTCTAGGCTCTGCCAAAGCATTTCCCTCAAATTCCACCAGACGATAAGTGCCCTTCTTTAGAACCTCTTTCACGATGAAAGGTCCGAACCACATGGGTTTGAAGTTGCCTGCCCCCAGGAGGTCCTTATCTTGGTCATAGACTAGGATAAGGTAACCTTCAAAGAAAATCCGAGGACAAACAAACTGATCATAATGACACTTGAATTTTTGTTTGTGAGCCTTGTTAGCCAAGGTCGCATCACGACACTGATCATTGAGCTGCTCAAGGTATAATAAATTCTCTTCAAGAGCTGAAGTGTCTGGCAATAACTGTACTGCCAAATTTAGAGACGAGATCTGGCACTCTATGGGCAAGATTGCTTCCAGCTTGTAAACGAGTTGAAAAGGTGAGAAATCGGTTGTAGTCTTAACAAATGTTCGGTAGGCCTATAATGCCAATTTTAATTGGCCGAATCAATTGTTCATTGTAGAATGGTCCTAAGAGATTTATTTACAGCTTCCACCTGACCATTCGCTTGTGGGTGGTAGGGTGATGAATTTTCTTGCCTCAACCCAAGCTTTGATGTTAACTCAGACATCATTTTGTTCTGAAAGTGACTGCCTTGGTCAGTGACAATCTCTCTTGGGATGCCGAACCTTGCTATTATCTGGTTAAACAAAAAGAGAGTTGCGGTCTCTCCGTCATCTTTGAACGTTGGTATAGCTTCAACACACTTGGCGAAGTAGTCTACTGCTACGATGATATAATTGTGCCCCCTTGTTGAAGGGGGGTTTCATGTAGTGTAATCAATCCCCCACTTGGTGAAGGGGCCAACGGTAATGATGGGAAACATGGGAGTAGGGTGTGCCCTCATCTTCCGAGAGAAGATCTGACATGGGTGGCACTTCTTGACCGATTCAACACAATCTTTGATTAATGTCGACCAGAAGTAACCGACTCGTAGAATATTTTGGGCTTTTGCCAACCCAGATAGATGACTGCCACATTCTCTAGTGTGGAAATCGTTAAGCATGATTTCTTCTTCTTCATGCGTGAGACATCGACGAAGGATGCAATCTACACATTGACGATATAAAATGTCCTCGAGTATGAGATAGTTCTTGGCCTAATGGCGTATACGGCGATGCTCATCACGAGAAACATAGGTGGGGCACTTCAAAGTCTAGATATAGACAAGTACATATCCAAACCAAGGGTCCGAAGACATGATAAAAAACATGTCTCCTCTAATAGGACACTCTTCGGGCATACCATCACCTGACTCGACCGGAAGTTCCGAGATGAGTTCCGCAAATACCAACGACTTTTTGGATTTTGCTGAAACAAAATCTAAGTCAAATTCTTGGAGGACAACTATCCATCTACTGATCTTTCTGCCAATTACTCATTGTGTCAACACATACTGAAACAGATTCACAATGGAAATGACGGTGGCCTTGCGAAACAAAATATAATGACGGAACCGTTGGATAGCATGAACTGCTGCCAACACAAGTTTTTCAACGTGGGAATAATTGAGTTCTGGTCCAACTAGGCCTCGGATCAGGTAATAATTCACATATTCTGAGAGCAAATGATCCCCCTGAACCAATACCATACCGATGGTTGACTCTGCCGCAACCAAGTACAATAGGAAATCCTTATTATAATTGGGTGGCCGAAGCAGAGGGGCAGTTGTGAGGGCGCTTTTCAACACTTTGAAAGAGCATTGAGCGGCTTCATCCCAATGAAAATGAATTTCCTTCTGCAGTAAACGCATAAAGCCCTTTGTGATCTCGGCATAGTTTGCGATGAAACACCGTAAAATGTTCTCTTTTCCCTGTAAACTCTGAAGCTGAAGGATTGTGTGCAGTGGAGTCAACTGAACTATTGCCTCAACTTTCAGAGGATCGACCATGATCCCTATTTTTGTAACTATGAAACCTAGCAGACGATCCGATGTCACGCAAAAAATGCATTTGTTTGGATTCAATCGAATCCAATAGTAGCGACATTTCTGAAAGATAAGTTGGAGGTGTGTGGGATCATCATCTCTCTTACGAGATTATGATGCTAAATAATCAAGGTAGTCCTCGACTATATGTTTGAGATCGTGGAAAGAAAAAGACATAGCCCACCGAAAGGTAGCTCCAACATTTTTCGAACCAAAAGGCATCTTCCGATAAGCGAATGTACCCCATGGACAAATGAAAGCGGTTTTGTGTTGGTCTTCGGAAAAAGACATAGCCCACCGAAAGGTAGCTCCAACATTTTTCAAACCAAAAGGCATCTTCCGATAAGCGAATGTACCCCACGGTTTGATTTGTGTCTGATTGTATCCCGAAAAACCATCATGAAATAAAAGGCCTCGCAACTTGTGCACTCATCGACTATCTAGTCAATAAATGGCGTGGGGAAGTTATCCTTTATGCAGGCCTTGTTTAGATCGTGGAAGTCTGTAGATACATGAATCGTACCCTATTTTTTGTCGACTAGAAATGGATTTGACACCCATTGAGTCAAATGGACAAGGTAGATAAAACCTGCTTTGAGAAGTTTTTGTACTTCAGCCTTAATAACTGATTCTTTCTTAGGATTGACTGGAAAAAGATTCTACTAGATCGACTTAACGTCAGGCTAAGTCATGATTTCGTATTCGATGATTTTGGGATCAATGCCTGGCATTTCCTCGTAAGACGAGGCAAAAACGTCGCGTAATTATTTAAATAAATCTGTGTAGATTCGAATTTCCTCGAGGGGTTCTGGAGATGTCAATAGGTGTCATTTCAGCGATGGTTTCCATATTACCCTCGGCGTAAAAAGCATGTGTAGCCAAGGGATTGATAGGATAATACCTCTCTCCAGTTATAGTCAAAGTGAATTCTCCTGCTTCAATTCTTCTTAACTCTGGGAGGAAATAAGATCTATGATGGAGATCATCCGAGGGTCTGTCCGAACTAGTCATTGCTTCAATAATCGCTTTATATGAGGGAAAGACTAATTCTAAAGAATCAATATCAATACGGGAACCTTGAGCCCAAGTAGGCTCGAGAGTCGGATCTAACTCTTGTGCGGGAGTCAGATCAGGGTCGATGGAAGCTTACTAGACTATTGAGTATGCAACTTTTTCCACGAACAAGGGCATGGCCATACCCTGGTGCCCTGTTTATTCCATCGTGGCTGATGGGGAAGGAAGAGTCCACAGATTGTTGAAGTAAGTCATATGAAATGACGAGACTTGAAAAATATCAACCTTAGGTTGGTCGGATACAAAATTAACATCGCTGGAAGGAGGTGGGTAATTGATAGTACCCATCAAAGGTGGGCACAAACCAACCCCTATATTGACGATGTTCAGTTGAGGGTTATCAATCATTGGGACTGTGGATGCCCCCGAGGAAGGGTCAGGATGAGAGAAAGAAAACTGATCAATGGTTAGGATCCGACCCTCATGTGGAAACAACAAGACACAAAAAAATGTAGCAACCACTACTTGTATAGCATAGGTCCAACTCCTTCCTAACAAGAAATTGTAGTTGAGAGACACATTGACCACTTCAACCTCGACGCACACGGTCTTCCCTCCTAACTGCACGGGGAAAGAGGGGATGATGCCATGTGGTCAGAATGAACGACCGTTGAAAGTGGTAAGAAGAGTCGGTGATGGAGACAAAAGGGGTTGGCCTATGGCCTGCCAACATGCCAATGAAATCACGCATGTTGAGGCGCCCTCATCAACCACTGTGTAGAAAATTTTCCAGGTAAAAGTTTTTGTGGTGTAAGCCACTACTATTTTAAATGCCACGTGGTAAGAGAGACGAGGTTTTAAGTCGGTTGTATCAAGCATGATCGTACCAGGATTACAAGTCTCAGCAGATCTTAAGGCAGCTAACAAATCCTTTCTTTGGGAAGGGCATCTCTGGAGGACCTCGAAAGAAGACATCGCACAAGGGGTTTGAGACAAATCCTCCACCACAGAGTAGTTCTGAGCGGCCCTTGCGTTTGGATTGTGAAAAGATTTCTTGAACGCACCTTTTGGGATGCGTGCCATTGTTTCTCCCAACGTCTTCTTGTTCTATAGAGGAAGAGGTGGGTTTTCAGCTTCTTTACTCTTCTCAGGGGTGTTTGGCATTCCGTAATCACCTTTCATAGGAATCACCTTTCATCATATACACATTCACAGACGAAGGATTACTTGAAGACAGTGGGGGTCCTTGACTTCCCCCATATGTGCTCAGAGAGGCTTGAGTTAAATTTTTCCGATGTTGAAATGGGTTCGTTAACACAACAAGTTGCTGCTACGCCAATAAATTTTGGGCCTCCATAAGCCGAGGGCACTGGTGAGTTGGGTGCTATTCTGTGCACAGGTTACACAGATACTTCTAATTATTCTTTTCTGTGTTTCCCCCGCCATGATTTTTGGTAGGTTTCTTATCCCCCTTACCCTTCTTTCACTGTTTATTCTTTCGATCAAGCTGCTGGGTGGCCTTTGGGTTTGTCGATTGCACACTATGTACATCTGATGTTTGGGTAAGGGGGGCAGCCGGACCAGTGTTCTGGCTGGCCGCTTTCTGCTGTATCGACAATTGATGTAATTTTTTTGACAGCTGATCAGTGGGATTCATTTGTGTTGAACCAACAATACCATCGACATGTGGTCCATCTCTTTGTCTGGTCTTTTCAAGTATTGACCGCGGTGCATATGGAAATTTTTTGTAAAGTAAACTATATTGAGAGTAAATCATCTCTAGTTGTTGAGCTCTCATTGTCAATTCGCCAAAGGAAGAGTATCTTGAGCGGTTGAGCTCAATGTATGCAACTCCCTATGAGAGTGCGCTGAAATAAACACAACTGGACAGAGTCATCTTTCAACGAATTGGATGAGCACCAAATATGAAAGGTAGTCACATGATCGCCTGGATCTTCATTAGGATTAACTTTGAACTTTAGAATGTCTGAAGGCAAATTGGTTGACATAGAAGGCCAACGCAGATCATGACAGATAGGGTCATTCAATAACCTTGTCAAGTCTTGCAAATGCAAAGTAGCCAAAAATGATAGTTTGGGTTGTTGATTATAACCATGGAAAAAGGGGCCTGGAGTTTGACTGGCACCAGGTTGCCAGGAAAAGTTAAGTTGTTGGCCAGGGTTCTGGTAAAACCATGGCCATGACCAGCGTATGGATTCTACGCTTGTTGAGACATCATCAGTTGACTCTCATAATAGGACGTAGAAGGTTGGGCTTGCATTACATTCCAAGGATTTTGGGAAGGGTTTCCCCCTACCGATCTAACGAGCATAGGTCTTGAGCCTTTCCCGGGATTCCATTGGCTATGGAAGGGGTTTCCCCCGGTCGACGTCCCTGACAAAGGAACTGATCCCTGCCATGGATTCCAAGGTCCTTGTGAGGAAGGAATTCCTGAGTTTTCCCCCTGTGCAGGAATAGTACTCTCCATAGGATTTTGTTGTCCATAACCGGGGTTGCCTCTGGCCGATCCGACAGCTGATGAGAAAGAGTTGTTACCAAATGCACCGAACAAATAGAACGATGTAGAACCTACCAACATGCTATAATAAGGAAGTCCTTGACTACCTGCTCCAAACAAGTTAAATTTTACGTTCGGCCAGATGAAATGCTAGTGAGCACCGTTGAGCGAAGGGGATGAAGGAAGTATATGATCCCCTCCATAAGGGAAAGCATTATAGGAAGCGAAAGTCCCCCCCATGGATCCTTGAAAAGGAGCGTTAAAACTCCCTACCCCCAGACCTAAAGTCTGTAGAGTGGAGTAGGAAAGGAAAGAGTTCGTATCGAAGCCAGGCATCCCGTATGAGAACGGAGGGCCTTTCGCACTCTGGGTGAAAGAATAAGTGATCGTCATGATAGACAGAATCGGACCATTTCTCGAGGTAGAGGTGGTCGAGACCATGGTGGTCCGGACCGACGACGGTTGGTTAGGAGGTGGAACACCCCTTGTAGTGACAACCATAGAGGGAATATGAGAATTCCCTAAAGAAATCACAACATTTGTTTCCATTGCTACTTGTGACACTATCTGGTGCTCGTAAGGATAAACCTGTACGACGATGGGCGTCGATAGATCAATGATCGGAGGTTCGTATGAACCAATAGTTTCCGCTCCAAGGTATGAAATGGTTGGTTCCTCTGGAATCGAATGTTCTTCTCTTGGATATGGGTCAGGCACAGTTTCCTGTGACCTAGTCACCTCAAAAGACCCTTGCTGGTCTAGTCTTCGCCTTAGCGGTGGCGGGGGTAGCTCAAGATTAACTGGTGGTAGGCCAAGAAGCCTTCATGACCGACGAAGCTCCTAATCCTCCACTGTGTGAGAATATAAATGACACACTAGGGATTTATATTAACATTCAAGAACCAACATACACTATAAAAAGTCCCTATGAGATAAGACAAGCATATTACTAGCTAGTTGGAGGAACAGTTACACTAGCCAACACTATAGCAACTTATCGGTGCAAGTGAAACGTGAATATGGAAGAAACCTCCAGGTATTCTCTAGAAAGAGTGGCTTGATGTCTATCCTAGGTATCGCGGTATACCCCCAGAGTCACCTGTGTAAGTATCTAAAATAAAGGCAACTAGGTTTCCAGTGCGTAAATAGTCACCAGGCAGGTACAATCGACAGTTGGGTGGACCGCAATGAGTAGGGTATCAAGCCCGAAACCTATCAAGGGTATCAAAAGAAAGTGTTCTGGAAGACAACTGAGGACCTTGAATGGTTTTGAGACCCATGAAGCTCCATGGAAAATGCGATCAATGGAATCCCAAGATAAACCCTCTATATGCGTACCCTACTATGCTTGGTCCGACTTTGGAGGGGTTATCTCTGATACCTTTCCGCACATGACCTCGTGTTTAGCCCCTGTGTTAGAGGGGGGTGTTTAGCCCCTGTGTTAGAGGGGGGTCCTGGATAACTTTCACGATACTAGAATTTTTAGCACTCCTTGGCACAGACTCTTATGTTTGTTTTTGTAGCCTCGAAGAGTTTCCTCTCCAATCCTAAATCAAGGCTGTAGCCTAGACTAGTCGATGGACCCTACAAACATAAAGTCTAGTTGATTTTAATTAATCATTAATTTTTGTGTCTTGTCTTAAGTCAAAGGAAGCGGAAATGAAGCAAGTGATGTATTTGGGAGATGAAGAAGAAAACAAATAGAAAGTTCTAAACAAAATTACTTCTTCTTGACAAATTCAGATTTGCACATTTAAACTCTTTAACCAACTTTTCAAACTACTTTTTTTTTCTAAGATATTTTAACAGAAAACTCAAAACAAGATTTCGTTCGACTATGAGCTACTTATTTTCGTCGGTCAATCATCCAAGAACTTACGAAAGAATTCGTTTTCCTGATTATTTATGCAAACAACCAACTAATTATCCAAACAAAGAAACTGAAATCTATACTTTTTTTTATTATGCTTCCAAAACAAGAAATTTTAAAATGTATTCTTTTCTTCTTTTCTGAAGAAAAGGGGAAAAATAAAGACAAGAATAAACAAAGAAATGATTTCTAGCCCACCTGGGGATCGCAGGGAGTCACTGGCCAAACCCAAAAATGCCGATTGGAAAAGACTCGCAGACTTGTCTCAAACCCTATAAAGAAAAAACAAGAAATCTTTGAAAAAAGAAAAGCTAAACTGAAGTCAAACCTAAGCTACAGACTGTTATAAAAGAGACCAGGAATAGATCAAGAAAACCCCCAGGAATTACAACTTCTGACAGGGAAGAGGATGACTACCCCTTATTAAAAAAAAAAAAATCTCAACACACGCACACTACTGACACTTCAACAACCATCGTATGTACGCGGTTGTCCAAAGGTAGGGTGCGTATGTATGCCTAGAGGCTCACTGCAAGCCACGTACACCTCTGTAACTTCTCAAGAATGAAAAATAACAATCCAACAAATCAGGCAGGGAGTACTGGTATTGAAAACCAGAATCCCTTAAAGACACAAAAACTTACTTTGATAAAGAAAATGCAAGGAGAATTTTGAGAAAGCAAAGATAATATGAAGTTATACCTAGGCTACAGACTGCAACAACAAAGACCAGGACTAGATCAAGAAAACACCTGAGAAGGATCACTTCTGACAGGGAAGAGGATGACTGCCTCTCCTTGAAAAAACAAAATTTCTAAACTTAGGCACGCTACTGACACTTCAGTAGCCAGCGTATGTACGCAGGTTGTAGAAGGGTAGAGAACGTATATACATGTGCAGTCCTTCTACATGCCACATATACCTCTGTAACTTCTCGAAAAAGAAAGCAACAGTCAAGCAATCAAAGTAGGGAGTGCTAGTATGGAAGACCAGAATCCCTACAAACTCAGACTCTTGCTGAAACTCAGAAAAAGGTAATCAAACCAATTTAAAACGCCCAAACAGTATCCCTGAAAACCCCTAGAGATCTTCCCCAGTACGGTCACCAATTATGATGTGGGTGGGAAAACCCCCTATGGACTAGCACTAAGGGTTCTGTAATGCATGCAAAAATAACCATCTAAAGTCTCCTACTTTTTACTATTATCCTGGCATAGAACCCACATTCATGCATGAAACACAAGGATAAAAGGATCTGGTAACTCTACCTTGAACTCTGCGTTTGATGTCAATACTTTTGCATTTAGTTTCTCCTCAACTGCAAGTCTCCTCCCAAAGCCAACCTGCATTCACAAATAGACAAACAAAGGACTATGAACATGCATCTTATATATAAATTAGTGGGTTAGATGTTCTAATAAAATATAAATCAAAACTGAACATTGAACACCTCATATGGCGGGATAGGAAAAGTAATTCTTTTTATTAATCTCACAAAAGTCACTTACAATGGTGAGATCGACTACTAATCCTTGAATCTAATGCTGGGCTCCTCTTCAACTGTGCACCAACTGCTTCCAAATATGCTTCTCTTCTTCAGTTCTCACAAAATAGTTGCAAAAGATTGGGGCAAGGGGAATACAAAAAAAGGCAGAGTTTCTTTGCTCTTATTTTCTATCTTGAAATGGGACCCCTACCTCTTATTTTATAGGCTAAAAGAGGGTAGTTATCCGGTTGAGTGACCGACTATGGGTGGTCAAATGGTTTAGGCAATTACCCAGAAATCTGTATTCCGTATACAACTTTCTATTTTTTGTGATTTTTTCATTATACATGGGCTGTAATGGGTCAAATAGCATATATATGTGGGGAGCAGTGGTGCAAGGCACATACATCTTCAAAAGGATGATTTTTAGAAGAGTTGTTCAAGGGTGGCTTGGCAAAAATGGCAAGTGAGATGGCCTGATTCCAGGTATGCATGTCTAGTGCAAATTAGGGTGACAACACTTGTGTTAAGTTATTGAATGATAAATCATCTCTACAAGTATTACAAGTTCTGTTAGAAAAGTGCAATTTTGAAGAAGCGATAAAGATAGTAAATCATGTCCATAAGAAGAGAAGAACAAGTAGGGAGCTCATATTGAATGAAAATATTGGAGAATTTAATATGGGTGACATAATATTAGATTTGGGATTTGAGGTAAATGTTCCGCCTAAGAAAAAATGGGAAGAAATGGGGGAATATACACTGGGATGCTCACCTATTCAGCTGAAACTGAAAAATCAATACATAGTGGTACCAATTGGTAGATTGAAAGGAAGACTAGTGGATTTAGATGGTGTGAGCACTATGGCATATTTTGAGGTAATTGATATAGTGGATAATACAACACCTTATCCAACATTATTGGGACTGGATTGGACATTTGACAATCAGTATATTATGAACTTGAAGACCAAGAAGATGATTTTTGAATCAGGAGAATATAGAGTCATAACACCATTATATCCCTCATAAGGTGGAATATATGTTGAGCCTGCAACAAAAAACTTCATTACAGAAGAGATAAACCAGTTGTATAGAAATACCATGCATGAGGATGATTACATTAATCCAACAACATATGGGATGCTTAGTTGGAGAAGAATTAGTTCTTATGCTTCACATTCTGACACGGGACTGGAGAATTTGAAGCAGTTCTTACATGATATATCTACTAGAGGATGTGCGAGAATGATGTGCGCACTAAGATGGGTTGGCACAAAGGTAAGAGAAACTTGAACCTTTTATGGTAGAAATGATTTGGAAGAATTTTTAAGAAAGTTTGAGTTAGAAGTATTGGAAAACCAAAGGTTATTAGTTTTATATATTTCATTTAAATAAACACCTTCCTATTGGTGGGGTATGCATAAGGAGAAGATCAATGATTGGTATCAATTCAAAAGATTATTGCGCATCATATTTTGCACAGAGCAGGAGAATAAATATGTGGAGAAATATGATGGAATAGGACAACCCAAAGAACATATAGATAGATACATAACCTGGTGGAGACTGGTACCACTAGAGGAATGGACACTTCACTTCATTCATACATTGGAAAGAATACCAAGAAATCAGTATACATAATTGGAACTACACAGAGGAACTATAAATTGGGAAGGTTTGTAGTGGAACTTTGTGATCACATTTTCATTTGAACATGGAAATCCAATGATAGATACAACACTGAAGTTGATAATGGAGAAGATCTTTGAAGAAACCAAAGTTGAAATTGTGACAACTTATCAGAATCAGAATCGACAGATAGTCAAACAATTGTTACATTATTACCACGTTACAGAAGATGATCCAGTAGAAGAAAACCAACGCGATATTAAGATAATAGAAGTTGAAGGGGAAAGAGAAGTATAAGTTCAACAGTTACAGTCAAAGGATTTTTCTGCACCACTGAGGATAAAGAAATCCAATATTGGAACAAAAGAGAAACCAAAGATTGCAAGTATTGGTGACTATTGGGATAATCTGACAGTGGAAATAATAACCAAAATATTGCACAAGTATAGTGATCTATTTCCAAAAACGTTTTCAAAGATGAAAAGGGTAGAAAGAGAATTTGGAGAAATGAATATTCCTTTAAGGCCAGATAGAAAACTAATAAGACAGAGACAATATAGGTTGAATCCAATATATAAACATAAAGTTAAGGCAGATATTGATAAAATGTTAGAGGTTGGTATAATAGAACTTGTTGAAGAATATGAGTGGATTATCCCTATAGTTTTTCAGGAGAAGAATCAAGGGGGAATAAGGATCTATGTAGACTTGAGGAAGTTGAAGGATTCTTGTCTACATTATCCCTTCCCTACTCCATTTACAGATGAGGTATTGGAGAATGTAGGAGGTCAAGAAGCATACTCATTTATTGATGGATTTTCAGGATATCATCAAATCATAATGGCACCATAGGATAATCATAAGACTTCATTTTCCACAGAATGGGGGTCATTTCAATACATAGTAATTCCCTTTCGATTGAATAATTCTCGGGCTATATTTTCAAGAGTAGTGGTAGATGCATTCAAAAATTGTATAGATAAATTTTTGGAAGTTTATCTGGATGATTGGATAGTGTTTATCTTATTGAAAGATCATGTTGAAGTTTTAATATTGATGTTATAAAGGTGTAGAAAATGTCATTTTTCATTGAACATTAAGAAATTCATATTCAACGCACCTTTTGGAATTTTTCTAGGGCATGTGGTGTGTAAACAGGGCCTATTGGTTGACCCCGCCAAGATTGTTGTCATTGTTAAATTACCACCACCTAAGTCAGTGTGAAAACTAAGAGCTACACTTGTTCATACAGTCTATTATAGAAAGTGTATAAAGAGATATGCATAGATTAGCTCTCCCATGAAGAAATTGTTAAAGAAGGATATCAAATTTCAATGGAATGATGAGTGCCAACAGAGTTTGGACATCTTGAAGGAGAAAATGGTGATAGGGCCCATTTTGGTTTTTCCAGATTGGTCAAAAGAGTTTCATGTTCATGTGGATGCCTCTTCAATACCACTTGGAGTAGTATTAACACAACCAGGAGAAGGTGACATAGATCACCTCATAGCATTTGCAAGCGGGAAACTATCAGATTTAGAACATAATTAGAATACAACATAAAGAGAAGGGTTGGATATGGTATATGCATTATAGAAATTCAAAAATTATTTGTTAGAAAAACATTTTAAAATGTTCACAGATCACTCTCCTCTTAGATATTTGGTCAACAAGTCAGTGTTGGGGGGAAGAATATGTAGATGGTTGTTGTTATTTCAAGAGTTTGATTTTGAAGTAGTTGTGAAACCTGGAATATTTTATGCAGGTATATATAATCTGTCCAGGATAACTAATGGGGAGGAACCAAGCATATTGGAGGACAATTTTCTTGATGCACAACTCTTTTTAGTGAATATTGTTGATGAATACTTTGTTGATATTGTTGAATTGTTGAGTACAAGATTTTCCCCAAAGGAATATAATACTGCATAGAAGAAGAATTTTGTTGTTAGAGTTGTAGACTACAAACTTATTCTAGGACACTTGTATAAACTAGGAGTAGATAATATTCTAAGGAGATGTGTTATGGAACATGAATGTCCTATCATCTTGGAAGAAGCACATGAAGGAATATTTGGAGGACACTACGCAGGAAATGCTACTGCGCAATAGATATTGTGTGTAGGAGTATGGTGGCCAATAGTTTCTAAATATTAAAAGGAGTATTGTTAGAATTGTCATGTTTGTCAGAGGATAGGAAAGCCATCCAGGATGGATGAAATTCCCCTTAGAACTCGGGTAACCCTTAAAGTGTTTGGCAAGTGGGAAGTAGACTTTATAGGACCAATACATTCACCATCTAGAATATCAAGAGAAAGGTATATCATTACAATGATAGAATATTTAACCAGATGGGCAGAAGCACCAACGGTAAAATATTGTAGTGCAGAGACTGCAATGCAATTTTTGTTTGAAGAAGTAATCACAAGATTTTGATTCCCTAGAATTATGATGAGTGATCAGGGAACTCATTTTATCAATAGTACCATCCAGGAAATGACTGAAGAATTTGATATACACCATTAGAAGATAACTCCATACCATCCTTGGTCTAATGGAACAACAAAATTAGTTAATAAGATATTGGAGAATGCCTTAACTAAGATTTTCAACATAAACATGGATGATTGGGATTTGAATATACCAACAATATTATGGTCTTATAGAACTATATGCAAGAAACTCACAAGGAAGACACCTTTCTGATTGTTGTATGGGAAAGAAGAATTAGTCCCTTTGGAATATTTGAGACCTAGTCTAAGCATTTCATCCATTAAAAATATGACAAAAAGAGGCGCAACTCAAGAAAGATTGTCTCAACTCAAGGAAATAGAAGAAGATGTGATTATGGTTGGTTTCCATCAGGAAGTATAGAAAGAAAAGGAAAAATATTTGCATGATAGGCACATTAAGAAGAAAAACTTTAAGGAAGGATATCTAGTTCTCATATATGACATAAAATATTTACAACACCCACAAAAATTCAAGATGCATTGGCTAGGGCCAAATGAGATAAAGTTTGTCACAGATGGAGGTTTTGTGCAGTTGTAGGATATAATAGGAAAAGAGATTCAAGGATTGGTGAATGGTAGTCGACTAAAAATGTATAGGAACAATTGACCCAGTAACCCTTAGTAGATGTAGCAGAAAAAAGTAGAGATGTACATAGTGTATATAGTAGGAGTTAAAAGAGAAAAACAAGAAGAAAATTTGGAAAAACAAGAAAAATACCAAAATATGTAGTAGATGGATAAGTGGTAGGCAGGTAGTTAGATGATACTATGCATAATAGAAGATAGTAAGTGGTATGACGGAACTTAAAGACACTTTGTGCTAGAAAAAGTTGACAAGAAAGAAAATATAGTGCACCGAGATAAAGAGTGGTCAAAAAAATGAAAACCGATGAATGAAAAAGTAGAGCATGACAAAGCATTTATGACACAAACTACGAAAGAAGGAAACTTGCAAGGAAAGACTCATTATGACATTGAGAAAATGACGAATGAGGAGCCAAAAATTAGTGTGAAAAGGTGATTTCAAAGAGTTTAGTGAATATTCAAAGTAGCTTTTGTAGGATTCAACATAATGGTGGCACCAAAGATTAGAGATCTCAGTCGAGTCACAAGGAAAACATGTAGGTCCACGAGATATCCATAGGAAAAAGTCACGTAAGTAAAAAACCATATTCAGTTGGAAGGAGTGGTATATGTGGATGCCATCCCATCTCTATTTATTGAAACAGTCAGTACCACGATGGTAAAAGAATAGGATCCAACGACATAGGTAATGGACATCGACTCGAGGGGAGAAGAAAAAAAACCTATCGTAGAACAAAACCCTAAACAACAACTTGGGTTAGGTGAAACTCAACATATGAATAAGGAAGACAACCAACGAACATAGTCATATGAGCCAAGAGGATATGCCAGATTAGCACAACAACCTATCGCAAAACCAATGCAACAATCAAAAGAACATGTGCAGGTGGAGGATGTTACAAACAAGAAGAATTATGATGCAGAAAAAGATGAGGATGCGCACCAAGAAGCAGGTCCATTGGCATCGATAAAGAAGTAAAAGGGAAAATAGATAGTGCAAATATCACTATGCAAACATAAAGAAGTAACACTGACACTACCGTGCATAATCGAAGGAGTCACTATCCTTCCTAGCATATTAGGATGTGTGGATACATTGAAATATCCATACCATGATATTGTAGATAGGGACAAGTTTCCTGATTTTATTCCAAAAGTATACATGGAGAGAAAAGGAACAGGTCCGTCAGGAGATCCAATTTTAGAACCAAAGCAATGGATTGTAGGGTTCTATAACACAAGTATCATGAACCTATTGGAAATTCCCCACTTTGAGAGAGGCAAAGATGTGAATGCATGTGTGAAACATATATTAGCACTAGTTCATGGGGGTATTCTATGGATGGATAGATGACTATCAATAGATGTAGATTTAATTGCAAAAATAATAGGTTTTCCAACAAATGGAGAAAATCCAGAACAATATTTGGATGACAAGATTAAGGAGAAAGTACCGGTAGAGGAGATAAAGAAGAAGTACAGTACTGACATAGGATCTAGGGGGTTGATAATTAACAAGATCAATGAACCAAAAACTGGATTGACAACAAATTCGATGGCTTGTAAAATTCTAAGGAAATGTTGCAAGGAAGAAGCACATGTAGGGGTTATAGCAACAATCACACAATGTGCAAGGGGATTCTACTTAGATGGGATCCGTATTTAATGAATTTATTTTTGGATGACTGGAAGGATGTGCAAGACTTAGGAACATAGTTCCATTATGTATGGTTGATAATAATGATAACTTTGGTGGGTTTGGGAGAACCCAAATATAGTGTCTTTTACCCGAGACTAAGGAAGTGTTGTGCAACAAAGTATACAACATTATGGCCCACTTCAGACAAAAAAATAAGGAAGGTAAATTCCAACATATTTGCTATATATTATGACAAGATGTAGGAAAAGGTGGCTAATAAATGGAGGATACCACCAGAAGTGGTGGAAGAGAATACAAACATAGCTAACTTTCAGACATCCATACACAAAATGTGGATCCAAGCCAATAGGGATCCCAAGAAGAATTGTTTACAAATGAGGTATTGTGTGATAGGAGAACAAGTGAAATGGGCCATGAAATACTGGCTTGAAGAATGGAAGGTACCAGTAGTTTCCAAGAAGGTACAAAAGGGTAAGAAACAAGTAGAAGCTGACCCATAGAAAAAATCAAATAGTCCAACAGTGAATACGAGGAAGGAAAATGAGCGCGCGAAGGAAACACGAGGGAGAGAAAAAAATTAGAAAACAAAGACAAAATAATACTATCCCAAAGCCCTCAGTGCATGAGAAGGACCGCACAAAATTAAGAAATGAAGGAGAACAAAAGGACATTAATGTTCCTATGCAAGAGGAACTTGGAGGAGTAGATTTCCCAGACATGGACATACCAACTACTACAACGCATATGTAGACATTTCCAATGAAGAGGTCAGTAGTACAAGAAGGAGGCCAACACAAGGAGATGAAGGCGCATAAGAGAGTCCCCGAGCTTACATTGACAGAAGATCTGTTAGGTATCTAGAGGTAGTGGGGGTCCCAGAGGGCCCATAGTGATAATAGTGGAGGCCACTCAATGTAAGGTGGAATATATCCACTATATTATTAAATAAGGCCCACTATGGTAGTTAGATATAATAAATGTAAGAAGATTTACTGGAAGGTTCTACTTATAGAAGGTTCCTCCTCTAGAATGATTTTAGGTTATTGGTAGCACTATATAAATGGGTTCAAGAAATGTAATGGGATATGAAGATAGGTATTGTATTTGGAGCTGAATTTCATTAGGAGGTTTCCCCCTTGAAGAGGAAAGTGAACAAGAGAGGATCCATTCCATAATAGGATCCATTGTATGGTGTTTCCCTACTTAAAGGTTTTTCTATAATAAAAGTGTCGTTTCTTCTATATTTCTCTCTAGATCTATTGTGTATTCTGTATTTGTGGTGATTATATTTATATATCTACTCAAGTAATTAACAATTGGTATCAAAGAACTTTCCTTGGCAGGAATTGTGGGCAATTTGTTTTCTACTTTTGCATATTTTTTTGGATAAGAAAAAGAGGGTAGTGACATTCTGGACAATTTATGTATATTTATATGAAATTTTTTCATAATCAGGTTGTATATATGATTTAATATCAGAAAAAACACCCAATTAAAAAAACAATCGTATGAAACAGAGTCCAAGAAGTCAAGATATCGACATTTTAAAATCTGCAAATTTTCAGGATTTTTTCTTCGGACAATGACATTATTTTTTGATTTCTGTAGCACCTAGAGGAAATGTTTTCTAAAACAAAATCACATATATGAGTTCCTTTTTCAAAAATAATTTATTTTGGAAAAAAACTACCCAAATCAGATCTCCAAAAGTGAATATATCGTTGATTTTAAATCAGTCATTTTGGGGGGTTTTTTGTGACAGTAACAAGATTGCAGAGTTCATAACTTTGCATAAGGTGTTCATATTTCTACCAGATAAATTACATTGGATATATTATTTTAATATTTTTATTTTTGTACATTATATGTGGTGTTTCTTGTGCATATGCACTCTCAACTCATGGAAATTCTATGAAAGGTTGAAGCCCTCAAAGTTGATATGCATGACCACTTGCAAGGCATCAAGGCTAGTCTACATGACCACACAGAAAGTTATCACAATATTCAATAGTCATTGGCTCTCCTATGGCTCAAACCCCTTTCCTCCAAAGGGATTCTTGACCTCCTGGTCTTCTATCGTTCAAGTCATCGAGTCGGATGGCTCGTCGGGCTCCTAATGGGAACCAATTTAACTTGACACAGTCCCTTCCACCCTTTCGACGCAGGTTGTGTGGCACCCACAGATCCTCTCCTTAGTGCTCTTTAAATATTAACGCCAACAGATGCTAGCTCTCTATGCTAGGTTCCCTCCTTGATGTGACCACAAATTATGACCGTGGGATATCTCCCTTCATGACTCCGTGCTTCAGAGATTTTGCCAGTTGCTTACTCCCCTTTTCCCAATTCCTGAATCGATGAATTCTTCATAACCAAATCTACGGTCCACTTTCTTCTCACGATCGATGACTGAGGTCAAATCGCGACTTTGGACTTCACGATTCTACACTTCTCCCAAATCTGTCCTTCCCGATTTGCAAATCAGCAAAGTGTTGATTTCTTGCCACATGTCCTATCTCAATGGACGACCAAGATTGATTCATCTCCCAGCTCTCTGGACATTCTACCAATATTCTCCTCCAATATCTTCTGGAACACTCCTCCTTCAACCCTTATGGATTGTTTCCATGCGCCCATTCTAGATCCAACGACCTATATTCAAATCGATCTTTGCAACTTCGCAAAGGTATGTGTTTGCTCTTGGAAAAACCCCCGAAGCTCTTTCTCCCTAATATCTTGACCTTATGCCACCTGTTTTCTCTCGACAGTGGGTTATTTCACGGTCTTTGGGACTTTGAAAACTCCTCAACCCCTTTTCACTCTTAGCGCAATTTTCCTTTCGAGTTAGGCTATTCTCAAACTTCTTCTGCACTCCTTGCAGAGTTCTCCGCACACTCTTCTACGATTTTTCGTGGCTTGAAAACCTTCAAGGTTCCCAGTTCCTCCACTTCCTTTAATGAACTTTCTCATGTCCTCCTTGCAACTTATTTCTCTTCCTCTTGAGCTTGTAATATGGAATTACAATCTTCTTGACGCACTCCTTGCACGCGGCTAAGATTTTCAATGACTTCTCCCTTTGCCTACCTAGACATCTTAAGGCATCTCCTTTCCTTTGTCGATGCACTCTTGCAACACCTTACTTCCTCCAAGTTTTTAACAACCCTGGGGTTCTCTTAAGGATTTCAACACCTCCAACCATGTTTCTCTTGTATGCTCTCGTACTTTCTCTATGGCCTCCTGGCATAATGTTTTAGAGTGTTCAATAACTCTGAACTATGCTTCCTCCTACATAGTCTTTCTTTCCAAGGTACCCAACCACCTTGAAATTTCCTCCCGATTCTATGAATTATCCGGGTGTGCCCTCCTCGCAGCTTCTCTTCTGACTCCACTGAGTTCAGACACACACTCTTTGCATCGGCTCACAGAACTTCCATACTCCAACGCACACTCCTTGCACTTATCCTAGAGAACCAGACTTAATTCAACACACTTACAGATAGAAAAGTGTATCTCTATCTATGCAGACGATTTCTAACATTCATCTACAACTCGAATGCATACAAACGACATTCACACCAAAATATCCATTACATAGAAATTGATAACAGGAAAAACTACCATTTTCTATTAATGGCAGGATGTTCATTACAATAGGGGAGTCCAAGCTACAACTGAGTCTCGACTCTCTATGCTTCTCTCCCTATCTCCTATGCATTTCTCCTCACCTATAGTGTCTTTGCTCTACTGGCAGAATACAATAGTTTATACAAAAGGGGCTCGACGAGCTTCCCTCCAAGCTAATATAGTGGTGTCAAATCACCATTCAAAATGCCTATCTAATGGGCAAATTACAATGATGGAAATATACTCCAAATCAGATGCAGATCCCTCCTACCATCAACCACTTAATGGCTACCTTATCTCCAGATTTTGTGAAGGCACAACTTGGCTCTTCCAACCTGTCGGCATTAATTTGTCTTGATCACACCTTATATTCTCTAGTCCATTGGTTGGATATTCTTTTGCAGACTGGTTTGCTGCACTTCTTCCTTTTCAATGGGTAAATCACATCGGTCTCCCAAGTTATCTTCTTCATCTCTTGTGGCCTTAGCTTGCCACTCTGCTGCATCTTCCACTCTTGCAAGCTTTTCATCACTGGGTTGTTTCTCATCTTATCCTTTTGACAGATTTGATCATGTCAGCTCCTCTTGTGCTGGTTCAACCCTAACTTCCTCAGATATGCCTCATGCTAGTATTCATCTCTCTCTTCTACTGTGTTCTTCAGTGTCACATTCATCTCCTGTTCATCTCCCCTGTTGAAGTTTTTGAGCAATTATGTTGAATGCTCTTCTCCTACGATATGCATGATTTTCCCTCGGCAACCATCTTCTAGTTCTGGATCATTCAACCAATCCTCCATCATCTCCAAATATTTCTCCCATGGAGTGAGAATATTAACTGTATTCTCTTCTTCTTCTACTGGGGAAAACATCAATATCTTCTCCTTCTCCTCTTCTACGACAATCACTGCTAGCTATCTTTTTTTTTCATTTGCAATACATGCTCTGGCCTGAATCAGGATATGTGGCAAGAATACCTCAATTCCCCCAATGACAAGAATACTCCCATGATCCTTCTCCTCGACGGTGGAAGTATTTAACTTCCGATCATCTTCATTCACACGGTCCACAATTCTGCAATAAGTTTCGCCTGAGCGAGGTCTTTCTTCTACCTCCTCTTCATATGTCAACACTCCTTGACACAAATGCTTAGTTGAGCTCATCTCTTCTCCCTTTCCCACTTGGAAATTCAGGATTTCTCCTCTTCCCTCCTGGTAGTTTAAGAGATCCACTGATCCCTTCTCATTTCCCACCTGGAAACCTACGATACCTCTTCCAGATCCCTTTCCCTCATCACTGAGATTTTCAACATACCTCAACCACCTTTTTCACACCTTTTTCTACCCTCTGGCCAACAACTTCCGAACATGCCACTTAGTTGTTCTCTTCAAAGGCCATTCATACCTCTAGTGCACCTTTGAATATTGCTACATCTTGAATGCTAGCCTCTCCATCTCTGCCCTTATCTCGGTGATCTCTTCCTCCACTTCAACTTTTATTTTCTGTTGGTGGTCTTTTCTTCGACCATGTCTATGACCTTCAGTAGCCATTTTCACCTTCTACGGACCCTCCTCACAAGTCTTATTTTCACTCTGGAACTGAGAGAATATCCAACTTCTCCTTCACTTGAAATCTACAGATGAAAATTGGGCTATGATACCACTCTTGGTGCAAACCCCTTTCCTCAAAAGGGATTCTCAACCTCCCAGTCTTAGACCGTTCAAGCCGAATGACTCGTCGAGCTCCTAATGGGAACCAATTTAACTTAACAAAGTCCCTTCCACCCTTTTGGCTCATGTTGTGTGGCACCCCTAGACCCTCTCGTCTTCACTCTTTAAATATTAATGCCAATGGACAATAGCTCTCTATGATAGGATCCCTCCTTCATGTGACCATGGACTATGACCGTGGGCCAACTCCCTTTGCGACTCCATGCTTTGGAGCATTTGTGAGATTCTTACTCCTCTTTTCCCGAATCTCGAATTGGCGAATTCTTCAGGACCAAATCTATAGCCCACATTCTTCTCGCAATCGATGGCAGAGATCAAATCGCATCTTCCAACTTCGAGAGTCTACACTTCTCCCAACTATGTCCTTCCCGATTTGGGAATTAGTGAAGTGTTAATTTCTCACCATGTGTCCTATCTCAATGGATGACAAGGATTGCTTCGACTCCCAAATCTCCAAGTATTCTCTTGATAGTCTCCCGATATTCTCTCCAATATCTTCCGGAACACTCCTCCTTTAACCCGTATGGATTGTTTCCATGTATCCCTTCTAGATCCAACGACCTGGATTCAAATTGCTCTTCGGGACATCGCAAAGGTTTGTGTTTTATCTTGGAAAACCTCCTGAAGTTCTTGCTATTGAATATATCAACCTTATACCACCTTTATCCTCTTGGAAATGGGCGATTTCACGATGTTCAAGACTTCGGCAATTCCTCGACCCATTTTCACACTTAGCACGATTTTCCTTTCAAGACTTAGGCTATTCTTGAAATTCTTCTGCACTCCTTGTAGAGTTCTACATAGTCTCTTCTGCAACTTTTCCCGACTTGAAAACCTTCAAGGTTCCCAGTTCCTCTGCGTCCTTTAATGAAATATCTTGTGCCCTCCTGGAAACTTCTCTCTCTTCCTCCTGATATTGTAAGATGGAATTACAATATCCTCGGCGCACTCCTTGCGTGAGACTAAGTGTTTCGATGACTTCTCTCTTTTCCTGCCTAGACATCTTAAGGAATCTAATTTTGTTTGTCAATGCACTCTTGCAAATCCTTCCTTCTTACGAGTATTCAGTTGGCTCTCTTAAGGATTTCAACACCTCCAACCATGTTTCTCTCGTATGCTCTTGTACTTTCTCTATATCCTCCTGGCAGAGTGTTTATTAGTGTTCAATAAATCTGAACTGTGCTTCCTCCTACACAGTCTTTCTTTCCAAGGTACCCAACCAACTTGAAATTTCCTCCCGAGTCTGTGAATTATCTGGGTGTGCCCTCCTCCCAGCTTCTCTTCCGACTCCAATGAGTTCAGACACGAACTGTTTGCGTCACCTCACAGAACTTCCATACTCTATCATGCAATCCTTGCACTTGTCCTAGAGAACCAGACTAAATTCAACACACTTACATATAGAAAACTGTATCTCTATCCATGCAAACAATTTCTAACATTCATCTACAACTCAAATGCATACAAATGACATTCACACCAAAATATCTATTACATAGAAATTGATAACAGGAAAAACTATCATTTCATATTAATGGCAGGATGTTCATTACAATAGGGGAGTCTGAGTGACAACTAAGTCTCGACTCTCTGTGTTTCTCTTCCTATATCCTATGCATTTCTCCTCACCTACAATGTCTCTGCTCTACTGGAAACAATACAATAGTTTATACAAAAGGGGATCGACGAGATTCCCTCCAAGCTAAGCTAGTGGTGTCAAATCACCATTCAAAACTCCTGTCTTATGGGGAAATGACAATGATGGAAATCTGCTCTAAATCAGATGCAAATCCCTCCTACCGTCAACCACTTAATGGAGATCTTATCTCCAGCTTGTGCAAAGGCACAACTTTTCTCTTCCAACCTATCAGCATTAATTTTTCTTGATCACGCCTTAGATTCTCGAAGGAAAAATGAGAGGGTGACGCCTCTCCCTTCCTTGAATGTGCACCACGCGTGTTAATCGGCTGTTGCGTGCTGAGGTGGAGTGATGCTCCTACATCATCCTACATGAGGGATATCTTATGGAAGACATCAGAGATGAATATAGTCAATAATTATATGATTGGTATGATTTTGAGGCCGATTGTGATGCTTAGTATATGGATAGTTCTCATTTTTGGGATGACATCCACTTTCATATTTTATTTGATGTCTCTAATCCACCTTTTATAGAGAAAATAAATGTGACAAATTACGAGTAAGTTATGATTACTAGTGTCCATCCTGCATATTCTACAGTGGTATTATTCCTTCTAGATTCATCTATGACCCTTTCCCACTATGTGGATCGGTATTCTTATTTAGATCCACATGATAGGTGTCAATATTTGGAGCATAATTTACAATTTGTTATTGGGTTTCGATGCCTTATGCATGGAGTTCACATGAGCACTTGGACATGAGACCCTAGTTTACAATGGTAGTTGGACTAATTCAACATGGTGGCTTGCATTTCAACATGGGACACTGGTTCTCTAGTCTACATCAACACTATGGTCCACACTTATTGATGGAACCTTGGTATATGGTTGTACACCCTCACAACAAGTGTCGAGGACAACGCTTTCATAAGGAGGATGGAATGTTAGGTATCTAAAGAGGTAGAGGGGGGCTCAGAGGGCCCATAGTTATAATAGTGGAAACAACTTAAAGTAAGGTGGAATAGATCCACTATATTATTAAATAAGGTCCACTATGGTAGTTAGATATAATAAATGTAAGAGGACTTAATAGAAGGTTCTTCCTCTAGAATGATCTTAGGTTATTGGTAGAACTATCTAAAGGGGTTCAAGCAATGTAATGGGATATGAAGATAAGTATTGTATTTGGAGCTAAAGTTCATTAGGAGGTTTCCCCCTCAAAGAGGCAAGTGAACATGAGAGAAACCCTTCCATAATCAAATCTATTGTATGGTGTTTCCCTACCTCAAGGGTTTTCTACAATAAATGTGTGGTTTCTTCTACATTTCTCTTTGTATATATTGTGTATTCAGTATTTGTGGTGATTATATTTGTATATCTACTCAAGTACTTAACAAGATGAAGCAGAGTTAGTCACCAAGAAATTGCAGGACCACGTAGAAGAGGCATGGTATGATGCTAAACATCAATGAGAGGAGATCATTAAGAATTTGACATAGTTTAAGGACACACTTTAGCAACTACAACTTTCTACAACACACCATTAACAACAGGCACAACCACAATAGACTTATTAGGAAAAGACAGTGCTATCACAGGAGATGGTCCAAATCATAGAATTGGGTGATGAAAATTTTGTATCACTCAGGACATGTTATAGGTGGATGAGGATACAACACATAATTAGTTGAAGGGCATAGATTACTTGGAATTGGAACTTCCTAAGGTCCCAATGAAGGTGTTGTATAAAATTTAAGTCATTGTTGCATAAGAGATTCAATAAAGGGCTCGCGCAAATGTGATAAATTCACAAATGGATAAGGAATTAAGTGAGCCATTTAAGATAATAGTAAACCAGGTGCAGGTTGAGATGGAATAAGAGAAACATCACATTGGCCAGATAGAGCAGCAGGTAGAACAAGTATTCAAAACAATTCCTGATAGTGTGCAAGAAGGAGAGAATTTATAGACATAAGAAGATTGAGAAAATCATGCAGGAAATGGAGAATTATAAAAGCCACGCCATAGATTTGATGGCACTCCCAAAACCAAGAACATCACCATAAGTTATATAAAAAAGAGAGCAGGAGGTGACAAGTCACATCACTACTACATATGGGTGGATTATTCCACGAAATTTTTCCACGTTTCTATTATTTTCATGTTTTTGTTTTAAATAGGGTGGGATTTTCGTCGATATTGCCACGAATAGGTTTTTTAACTTGGGTGGGATTTTTGTCGCTATTGCCACGATACTTTGTCGCAATTTCCACGAAAGTTCGTCACTATTTCCATGAAAATTTTGCCTATCTCAAAAAGCACCTGCTAATGGCTAGTTGACTAGTTGATCTATATATATATGACTTTAAGAGACTTTGCGACAGAATTTCTATAGGTGCGACATTGTTCGTGTCTTTTTTTTTAGCTGTTTATTTTTTTCATCACCCACCAGTTGAACAAATCCAACTCTCGATCTACATAGCTCGGATTTTGAACTTGCAAGGTTTGTATGTTTTTATTTATTGATGTACTCATTTAACTTGTAAAATTTTGTTCAAATGTCGAAATTTCGCATAGCTTGTTTTTTCCTTGATAATATATTATATTTGTAGTACCATATTTCATGTCATTTGTTTTTGGATCTAGTTAGTATATTCTATGGAAATTCATGTGAAACGTCAAGAAAAATATTTTCCGAAGAAGTATTTTAAGAAGAGGGAGAATCACTCCATCAATAAGTCAATTCAAACATTAAAAACGGATGTCATTATCAATCTAGATTAATTTGAGCCTACAATTCATTATGTAAATTTAATCCTTATTACAAAACCACCAGCTCATAAAAACTTTACTGGTTGGACTAATGTTTGAAATAGAAAGTCATGGAAAAAAATCCTCTTAAGTCTAATTCTATCGCTTAGAGACCTTGTTAGCTCTCTAAATTTTGTGTTTCTATGATGTTGTGCCTATATATATATTAATTTCATATGTTTAGTCTAGTATTAGGTTAGGTTAGTCATATAACATTGTATTCTTATATGTGATGTTTCACTCAACTTTTTATAATCACACACAATTCTAGATGTAGTGATTAACTCTAGTTTGTAGTTGATGTAACTTGTTTATACTCTATTAATAAGGAGTAGCTAAAATATAAAAAATTCATGACGAAATCTACGATAACAAGATGAAATCTACTAGTCAGATAATGAAAAATGAGAACATGGCAAAGTGTCTTAGAAAATAAAACTGTGACCACTATAAGTAGCATAAAATTGTGACCATTGTATGTAGATGCAAATCAACACGTCATAATTTAAACCAACCCAACCCAATTGTGGATGACAAGTGGTTGGTATTCTTTTTTTAGTGGTGAATTACAAAGATTGACATTTTGTCTACAAAACAACTTAGAGGCTAGTGTATGGTGTCGAGTGATTCAAGTTTGAGAAATTTTGACCACTTTCGTTAAATGTTGTGTAATTATTTTCCATGGTGATTCAGTACACACTACTCTAAAGTACACATTGAAGCATATCGATCTTAATAGTTAATCGATAATAATAATAAAAACATGTCAAAATGTCTTAGAAGAAATAATTGTGAGGATTGCAGGTCACTGTAAATAAACATATCATTATCGAAAGGAGTAGCTAAAATATCATAGTAGCTAAAATATAAAAATTTGACAACTTACTGTTTGGTATGGTGTAGGTAAGACAATTACTTGTCATGACAAGGATTTTCCACTATGAACAAAAGTGATAGGAATCTTGATCGGTTAAGAGTGGCATTAGAGGCAAGGGGCGATGGAAAATGTTATTTCCCTTGCTATGATTGCAGGGGATTGCAAAGAAAAGAATTTTAATAACAATATCTGAAATACATTCTAGGGAGAAGGGGCACACCGAAGTGGGTTATGAATATCGCCCCTTGGTAAGAGGATTCAATATTTAATGTATTCTCTATAGTAATCATCATGTCATGAATTTTAGTAATATTTCTTATCGATATTTTTATATTTTCTATACACACTAATGTTTCTACGTTGTTTTTAAATATACAGACGATGCCCCCAAAATGTTGACCTCTAGAGAGTTATTTGTTGATCAAGTTATTATTGATGATATGGATGGAGATAACGTTAGTGATTAAAATCAGGAAGATGAGATACATAGATTGATCCAAGACACATTTGCTCCAACGAATGAGGACAACCAAGATGATAGTCATGATGTTGATCCTTGTTTGCATAGGGGCAGACCCAGGGTTCAACGCTACAATAACGCACCAACAAAACCCTAACTACCGACCCTTTCGACAACACCTGCGAAGCATATGAAGTCTCACCCGAGGTAGAGGTAGGGGTGGTTACAGGAATCAAGTGTCTGCAACCTTAGCTAGGACACATATATGTGATTATAACACTTTAATAAATCACTTAGCACCTTTGGTTCCTTATTATACAATCGTTATCTACTTCACTGATAAAACAAAGCCTCACAGTATTCACATTAACCTATTTTATCCAAGCACTTAGCATAGGTAAACAGATCAAATTAAGCATTAAGCACAACCATGTAGATCATATCTATCATTCCCACATATAATAAGCACAAAGCAAGTAGATCTATCCAACTACATCAAAGTACTTAGAAAAAGAAGACATAAACTCATTAAGACAAGCACAAAGCATCATAACACAGAATTTGCGTGGTTCACCCCTCTCCTGGGGCTATGTCCACCAAATCTTCTTCTTTATAGTATTCGGTCAATCAATTACAAGCACAGAGCCTCAAAACCCTTACTCTACATAGGATATAAGATTTGTGCATCTCGCTAGATCTCTCTTCCTTGCATTACATCACTAAGCCTCCTATCGTATTGCACAGGGACTTGCACTCATCTCTACAAGTCTTACACAGAATGAACAAATCCTTGATCACACAGATCCAACTCTTGGCACTTATCCTACATCACATAGATATATCATCCACTACTTCTCTATATGGCCTAGACATCTATATATACATACAAAATAGGCCTAAACATGGGTGAACCCATGGGCCGACATCCCCTTCCCATTACATATTCCCCAAAACCCAAAAAGGGGCCCAAAAAGGGGGCCGAGATCTCGTGATCTCCACTTCGTCTTGTGCTCCTCCCTCAACAGGATGTCGAAGTCTCAAAATAGGTCAACATGACCTAGAAACTCCCAAAACTTGGTCAAGGGCCAACAGACCCCCAACACTCACTTGTGACTCATCCCGAGTCACTCTGGTATGAGCAATTCTACCTCAAACGCCTCAATCTTCTTCGACTTGATGCTTTGTTGTGGCCTCTTGTTTAGTGAACTCCTAGATCACTGCATCATTCACTAGTCCTTCTAGGTGTTGTTCTGCTGTGAGGATGACTTGTTCTAGCTCTACTCCTTAGCTCTTGACCTCTGTAAACAACATACATGCCTTATCTTACACAGGTTGAAGTTGTTGAGTGACTTCCATCACTTTTCTTTGAAACATATGGGTCTTCTACTGAGTTGTACTTTTTTCATGAGAACTCTTCATTCTGTCTACAACAGACAGGGCCTTTAGCTACACCTTTAGTGTATCTATGTGGTGCTTCTCTTCTTGGAGCTGCGACTCCAATGCCTGTAACTCGGGATTCTCAATGAGGTTTTCATATGTTTGAGGACTTCGGTTTCTCATCTTCTTGCACTCCAAGGAAAGAGATTTTAATTTTTCAATTGTGCTATGGGTAGTGGCTTCCCTTTGGTCTTGTACATCTTGAGGGGTCTTGGGCACAGTGCAAAGATCCAAGTCTGCTATGCACTACTAGAGCTGCTGGATTACGCCTTCGAGTTGTGCCACCTACTGTGGAACTCGTTCTTTGGCCTTTACTTCAATGATTGTCACAAAGCGAATTTATCTGTGGACCATCTCTTATACTTTGCATTGCTTTGCGAGAAATTGTTCCTTTTATTTATGCAACTGAGATTTTTCTTCATCGAACCTCTCTTGTAGAGTAAGCTTCTCGCGTTCGGTAGTACTGCGCTGCTCTATAAGGTCTTCCTGTGCTTGCACCAAAGCCTGGGTGGCTTGCGCGGTCTCCTCCTGTGCTCATCGAAGGAAATATTCAATTGTATCAGTGATCTGGTGGAGTTGAGCTGGCTCATATCCTATTTCTGGTGTTCCTGCTGATAGAGGTGCAGTAGAAACTACGCAGTTGGGTTGTAGTGCTTGCTGCACTTCTTGAAGTTCAACCTTGATCCGATTGAACACATCGTCTTGCTTAGCTTATTGCTTCTCTGCTATCTCTAGTGAAGCATCATTCAGTGCTGCAACAATGAAGTCGAATTCGTCTGAGGTGAGGGTGGTCTCAAACTTAGTCCTGGTTGCTTTCGATTTCTTCCTTAAGGAAGGTTTCAGAGGGGAAACCTTCCTTTTCTTCGAGGGGTCCTCCTTGTCTCTAGGTGGTGTAACGTCGCCTTTCTTCTATTCGAATTATGTGCCATATATCCCTTCATCATCACCTCCTTACTCACGTGAGATAGAAGAAGTCTTTGTCGAGGTACTGTGGACATCTTGGGCTTCTTCATTTTTCTTGGTCTTGCTTGGTCCAGGTGTATCGTGCATTGCTTATATACTGTCGATATCAGATAGCTCTATGGGGTCTGCTGGGATGAGGAGGTCCGTCGACCATTCCTTAGTAATATCTTCTAAGTCTTCCTCTATCATCTTGTAGTATGATTTTAGTTGTTGTTTATGCTCATCAACACGCGTTGTGATATAGATGAAATGGCAATCCGCGCTGAATTTCATAAAGGGTCTAAACCCGTAGAGTGTGTTCGGGGTTATATGAGTCTCGGACTGGATAACGATATTCAGTTGGGTGTAATAAGTGTGGAAGATGAAATTTGATTGCCACTACTTGTTCATGTCACTAGAGTACCATAACGTACTGAACCTTGCAACCAATGGTTCAAAGGGCTCGATGTCCAGGAAGGTCGCACCTTCTGGCATCTCGCATACAATGAAAATTATTAAGATGAGAAGCAAATGAAGTGGAGCTCATATCCTTGGTATTGCGCTTCCTTTCAGTCTAGTTCTAACTGGTTCACCAAGTAATTCACCAAACTCATGTGTAGGCCCTCCGTGCACTTCCCTGCGAGGTTGACTACAAATCCGGTTACTTGGGTGGGCTGGTTCTTGCGAACTAATTTCCATGTGATCAGTTGACAGGCTAGGCACACTACACTGCTCTGGATAGAGGCTACCTTGTAGCCTCACATGCCCTTCTCTAAATATTCGTAAGTATTCTTTATCCTCTGGGTGAGAGCGCGATCCATGGTCTTTCCGGGGTAGAAATCCTATGGGTCAGGGCCTTGCATGCTTATCCCTATGATATGATTGATAAATGTTGGATCCACTGTGATGCAGCGGTTCAACCACAAATAACCTCCATGATAGCAAGACAACAGTAATTTGACGCATGCATTCATCTCCTGGTGTCGCTCGAAGTGCAAAATCTTCATAACATTCAATAGGGTGGACTGCGCGAGGTTCTGGGTCCATGACTGAGGGGTAATAAATGAGTTCTTTCCTTTTTTTCTCATCATATACTTATGCGGGGTGAGCATCCTGTAAACCTTCCTTTTGTCGAGGTTGAAGTCGCTAAAATTCAACATTGTGAGCTTATCTTGGTCAGTGCAAACTGCGCGCACCTCTTTTGGAAGGTACGTAGTGACCAACGCATATTCAAATTCTCGGGGCACACTGTCACGATTGATTGCGCCACTCATAGGTGGTAGATAGGAGGGTAAAATGATCGAAATCAGCTTGGCATTCACGATATCATCTCTGTTCTTCATTCGTTTCTCATCAGCTGGCTGGGATGGTGCATCTCGAGCAGTGGACAAAGAGGCTTGCAGTCCTCTCATCAAAGATGCTTGTAAACCTGTAGATACTCCTCTCTCCAACATGAATCTTTCAGTCATCAAGTCGAGGAGAACTTCTGTCACTGATTCTTCAACTACGGTGAGCTCGTCGGACATACGTTCTAGGAATTAAAATTATTAGGGTCATGATGGACTTAGACAATGCATTGGAATAATAGAAAGGGTGCAATGATCACTGTATGCAATTCATTCAGTCCGCGTCCTTCAAATTCTCAATTAGAAAAAGTGTTCTTTGTGCATGGTGCGAAGGGATAAATAGGAAACTCGGCAACGGTTCACATGCAACGGTTATGAGCCCCTATTAACTCTTGTTCAATCCATTATGGCATGGTCCAATGGTCTGATGATGAACCTTTATTGATTTTTTTTCCGTTCGAAGAGGAAGTCGAACGGATATATCAGCCCCAACGACTATATTGCTTCACCATGGAGAAGTTCCATGTGTCGCTGTTTTGATATCCCGATGAAGCTCCAATTCTGCAAATTTTCTTTCTGCGAAGTTCCCTCTGGGATATTCTATAACTTTCCAATCTTAGCCCTCTTCTTACTTAGCTTTCTAGCCTTCTTTCTAGTGAGATTCGTCTCGGTAGTCTCTTTTCCATTTTGATTCTTATTTCCTTTTAACATAGTCACTGTGCGATGTTGATATTCTTTCCTAGGATTCAGGGGTAGTACCTCTTATTTATCTAGATTAAGTACTTCAGTCTTCTGCGGGTCTCTTAATGTTCTTGCAGCTTCGACATCAATTTTTCTAGTGACAACTAGCTTCAATCTGTTCTCTTTTTCTTCAATCAATTGTACGATCCTTCTAGCCATGAAATCTTTTAAGTCTTCTTCTTATCTAAGGCTTATTCTTCTTCCTTTCATCTGGCTTGAGCTCTGTCAATCCAAGGTTTTCCTATTAACATGGTAAATAGGGTGTTGTCTTCAATAAAAATAATAATCTCAAAATCTTCCTCTGTCGAAGTTCCATTAACGTTCATAGGTATCTGAGCGAGCTTCCCACATACGTTTACCAACTTTCCTCTGAATAATCCTATTCCTCCTAATGAAGGGATCGTAGTAGGCCTTCGTATAGCTTCCCAAGTTCTTTATGTCATGATATTCACTTGTGTGTCCTCATCTAGAACACAGTCAATGTCGAAGTCCCCTATTATTGCTTCAAGGCACTCCTTGTCTTTAAAAATATCTGATAGTCTAACATGTCGATGGTCATCCAAGGTGTCTTTCATCTATAGTAATCCTCTATTTCTTTTAAATTATCCCCAACCTCTCTTGTACTACGCACTAGGATCATATGAGCTAACCTGCAACAATTTATTTCTAGGATCCTGCATCCATTTGTTAGTCCAAACATATTTTCTATGCATAGGTATAACATATCTTTCGTGATTCTTATCAGATCTATTCATATGAAACCCTCTTTCATATATTAGTGGTCTAGTTTTTAAGTTAGGACAAAATCTATCAATCATACCTATATCCATACTCTAGAAATGAAACATTTCACTTATCTTACTTTTACAGAGCACAAATATTTCAGATCTAAATTTTTTAACTATTCTTACCTTTATCAGAGCACAGAGCTTGTAGATCTTACCTCTTTTAATCAAACGTTCATAATTTTACCTTTCTTAGAGAACAGAGCTTCCAGATCTTACTTCTTTTCTTCGGATCCGATCTTCAAACCGAGCTTCTTTCATTCAGATCTGACCTTCTTTCTTTAGCACATATCTTTATAAGTCAAGTAGAATACTACGTGTTAGGGAACAGATCTACGCACATAGCTTTCACAATTTCAGGATGAGTCTTTGCACATAGCTTCTTCTTTCTCAGTTCCCAACAATCATAGTTTCAAGTACAGGCAACAAAACCAGTTGTTGGCACAGGGCCAAGCCCAGGGTTCAATGCTACAACAGAGCACCAACAAAACCCTAACTAACGGCCCTTTCGGCAACACTTGCGAAGCAGAAGAAGTCTCACTCAAAGGTAGAGGAAGGGGTTGTTGTAGGACTCAAGTGTCTACAACCTTAGCTGGGACAAAAATCTTTGATTATAACACTTTAATAAAGCACTTAGCACCTTCGGTTCCTTAATATACAATCGTTATCTACTTCATTGATAAAATAGAGCCTCACAATATTCACATTAACCTATTGTTTCCAAGCACTTAGCATAGGTAAATAGATCAAATTAAGCATTAAGAACATCCACGTAGATCATATCTAGAATTCCCACATATAATAATCACAAAGCAAGTAGATATATCCAACTACATCAAAGTACTTAGCAAAAGAAGACATAAACTCATTAAGACAAGCACAAAGCATCATAACACAGGATTTACGTGGTTCACCCCTCTCCTGGGGCTACGCCCACCAACTCTTCTTATTTATAGTCTTTGGTCAATCGATTAAAAGAACATAGGCTCAAAACCCTTACTCTGCACAGGACAAAAGATCTGCGCAACTCACTAGATCCCTCTTCCTTGCATTACAACACTGAGCCTCCTATCATATCACATAGGGACTTACACTCATCTCTACAAGTCTTACACAGAATGCATAAATCCTTGATCACACAGATCGAACTCTTGTCACTTAGCCTACATCACATAGATATATCATCCACTACTTCTCTATATGGCCTGAACATCTATATATACATACAAAATAGGCCTAAACATGGGTAAACCCATGGGCCGACATCCCCTTCCCGTTACATATTCCCAAAAACCCAAAAAGGGGGTCGAGATCCCGTGATCTCCACTTTGTCTTGCGCTCCTCCTTCGACAGGCTGTTGAAGTCTCAAAATAGGTCAACATGACCAAGAAACTCCCAAAACTTGGTCAAGGGCCAACAATCCTCTACTCGAGAAGTCACGTCAACCTCTTTATGAAGGTTCAACAAAAAATATTTTATCTTCTATATTGTTGTTGGTGAACTTGAAGGTTTTGAATGGTTTATCAAAAATATGCCTCACACAGATACTAAGGTATTTAATTTGTTAATTATATATGCCTGCATGTTCACAAATACTTAAAAGGTTCAATTTTTTCCTATATTGCTATTGTTTTCTAATTTGTAAATTAGTATAGTGGATGCGATATTGATGATTAATATTATTTACATTGACTTATTGTTTTTAATTTTGTAGATTGTTAGGTGAATTTCTATTACCGACGTCAAATATTTTTCCATGCACATATCGAGAAATATCCGTGATTATGAAAGAAATTAGAATGGACTATCAGGCTATTGATGCATGTCCTAATGATCATATCATATACTATGGACAATATGCATTATAAAATGAATTCCCACAATGTCAAATAAGTAGATATCGAACAGATAAAGCGTCAAAGAAGGTTCCTCGCAAAGTTCTTCGTTATATTCTGATAATTCCACGATTCCAACGGTTGTTCAGGTGCCAAATTATAGCACAGTTTATGGAATTCCATGCAAAGAATAGAAGTTGAGACAATGTTCTTCGAATGCCTGCATATGGTTCTACATTGAAGTACATTGAAGAAAAGTGGCCAATTTTTAAAGAAGAACCTCATAATGTTAGACTTCCATTGGCAGCTGATGGTGTCAATCCATTTGGAGAGCTTTGTTCTACGTACTTAGTGTGGCCTGTTTTTCTTATAATCAATAACCTTCCTCCTTGGATGTCAATCAAGAGAGAGAACACAATGTTGGCAATGATTGTTCCAGGTATTTAATTATCTTTTATTTTCTTTAAAGTATGACAAAATATTTCATTTTTTTGTTTTGTGCATGGTAATTATTTATTTTATATATAACGACATCTAGATAAGTATAATTAATAATGCAATATGTTGAACCAATTAGGTAGGTACCAAGTTAAATATATGAACGCATATATTGAGCCTCTTATCGATGAGTTGTTGAAGTTATGGGCTGGCATCACTATGTATGAAATCTATATACCAATAGGGAAAAAACGATTTCAATTCCATGGAATACTATCATGGACAATTCATGATGCTCTTGGGTTAACACATTTTTGTGGTATATTGTTACTTTATTTTGTGATTTAATATTATATATATTTATTGAAAATATCATGCATTATTTTAAATTGTAACTCTAATTTGACGCTACATTAACTCATATATCTTGTAGGTATTCAAACAAAGGGTAAATTTGCATGCCCAGTTTGTGGTCCGAGGATAAAATGACGTTGTTCAAGGAGTTTAGGAAAGGAAGTTTTTGATGAGTATAGGCACTTTCTGCCTAAGAACCATAGTTATCGAACTACAGACAAAGAAAAATTCAATGGTAAAGAAGAAAATTGAAAAACACCACGAAGAATGACACCTCGCCTATGGAAGTTGGAATATATTAGAAATCATAAAGGTACGCAAATTATTTATGTATGACATATTATATAAATCTTTGGTTAATTTTATTAGTATTAATTTCATTATGTCCCATTAATTAGTGTTAATTTCAATTTGTTGATGTTTCATGAATGTCGTTAAGGCATGAATGGGCTTCCATGAGGAATGAAAAGTTACCGGATGCAATTCAGTAGATTTCCATACTACGAGCACCTACAAAGAGTTCATCTGTTTGATACAATGCATATCGGGAAGAACATAACATAATTGTTATGGCAAATATTAGATGGAAGGACTGACAAAGAGAGAATTGGAAAGATTTGTTGTGACATCCAGGAAGCTAATCACACATTGCAAAGTGTTATTATTAATTCTACTGGCGATGGTCATGA
>SNQJ01S0010140.1:195731-211147 GCA_010110895.2 Picea sitchensis
TAGTGTCGAAAAATAAAAGAAGAGTGAAAAGTTGGATATTGTGCATACATATGTATGGGGACCAACTCAGGTATCATCTCTTGGCGGCTCTCGTTATTATGTTACTTTTATTGATGATGCAACTAGAAAAACTTGGATTTATTACATTCGAAAAAAATCTGATGTTTTTGACACTTTTAATAAATGGAAATCTTTGGTTGAGAATGAGACAAGAAAGAGATTGAAGTGTCTCAGATTAAACAATGGAGGTGAATATTGTAGCAAGGAGCTTGATTATTACTGCTTGTACCATGGGATTCATAGAGATAAGACAGTTCCAGGAACGCCACAAGAAAATGGTGTGTCAGAAGGATGAACATGACAATCATGGAACGTACAAGGAGTATGATATTGGATGTTGGGTTTCCCTAACAATTCTGGGTAGATGTTGTAGGTATTTTTGTTTACTTAATAAACAGAGGAATTTCAAGCTCTTTGGATGGTGTCATTCCAAAGGAGGCATGGACATGTAAAAAGGTAAAGTATTCATTTTTTAAGACTTTTGACCGTGAATCANTGTCATTAAACACTAATGGATCTTTAATCTCTACATGAATCCACTTAATGGAATTTGGTAGTGTGCATATTTGTGTCAATTAATTCTCATACTCCCTAGGTGGCCCAAAAGTAATGGACACTTTGGAATAAATGACATAGGAGGATACTATTCTCCAACTCAAATTTCCACTAGCAGTTGAATTAATGTGGTCTTCCAACTATCCTATGGTGATATTATCGAAAAACACCTTCATCCAATACTTCTTATATATATTTAACAAATGTATTTCCCTACATTAGATCCAATGGATATACCATCCAATAACCCCTCTTATCAAATGACATCATTATCAAATTCCCAATCAATCCATTACAATACTAGGTATGAATATTTGTCATCTACTATGTCAATGAACTCAAAGTAAGCATAAATATTCACACAATCGAGATAAAATTCCATCTCGCCAATTTGACAATGGGGAAAATGTGTGATTGGTTCACCAACTACCACTAGATCGACAAGTGGACCCAATTTTGTCATCCCACGAGTTCCCATGATTACTTTAGTAGGATGTTAACATCCAACCCGAAGTTGAGCATAACTTCTCACACTTCATATCATTGAATCAATGAATTTAAGATAAATTATTTTCCATACCTTGTTCACTAGACATGGTTTAAGGGCCTATCTTGTGCCTCTATTGGTGAGTCTAAAATTGTCCCAAGGACCTCCCTTAACTTTGTTGTGGATTTATCATTGTCTATTATCTATAGAAAACTTTTCAAAAATTATTTGACTTCATCTTCCACTATATATACTAGTAGAATCATGCATTGGTTTAGTGGCCAAATTATGGAAGGTTTTCTATTTATTGCATTCATAGTAACTATGTTTCTAGCATGAATAGCTTCCTGCATCACCTTAATTACATATTTAAAGTAACCTTTCTTTCATAGTACATCAAACCTTGGTGCCCACTATAAAGCTTGATATATGGGTCCTTGATTTGCATCTCTCATGTTTGTGCTAGAATTGGCTCCAAACTAAGTGACGATATTGATCCCAATGTAGGCATAACCTACTATATTTTCACCATGGATATAAAGCTCACAATTCACCATATTATCAATACTCTATCTCATGTATTGTTCCTTCCATTTATTAATCAATTGTACACAATCATGTGTATTATGTATTGTCTTTTGGTAGTACCCACATCAAGGATGGTGAGGATATAAGTAATTCCTTTCAATATACCTCACTTCATAATAATTATAAAATCGTGGTGGGAGATGATCCACTTAATTCCATAGATCCCTATTATGCTAATTCTAATTATGTCCCCCATCCACTCCCATGGTTGAATCCATTGTTTTAGAAGATATCACAAATCCGAAGATCTCACGAATCTGAACAGGAGGCATCACAATATCGACAAAAGTTCGTCGCAAGGTAATGATCAGGTTTTAGTCTAACAAGGATTTTCATTGCTATTTCCACGAAATTTTGTCACGCTTTTCCACGGTTTTGCGTCGCACATACAACATCTGCGTCATACATTTTTTCTCTGCCAAAATTTTTCGTCGCTATTGCCACGCTTTTTTGTTGCAACTTTCCATGCTTTTGCATCGCACATATGGAATCTGTGTCGTAATTTTTCGGTAAGTTTTTTACTTTGGCATGATTTTTCATCCCTATTGCGACGAAGTTTCATCTCTATTTCCATTCTTTTTAAGGTAAACCTATCTTGAGGATGATTACACATGGATGGATTATTGCGTTGTTGTTTCCACAAATACCTGTTTTGTGGATATAGCAACGAAAAAAGTTCCAAAAAAAATAGTGTTTTGTTTCGTGGAAAGTGCGACGGATATGTGTGGCAATAACAACGAAAAACCGTGGCAAATTTGGTCATATGTAGTAGTGAAACATAGGGTGATATTACCGTCTACTTTTCTTTAGCCAAGTAAAGTTTGAAAATGCTTGAGTAAGATCAATTCATATATTTTCCTCAACATTTATAATGGCGACCATATTGGGGACATCTTCGGTATCTCTCCGGTTAATTTTTATATTTGATTTTCATCCATACATATTTCTTTTTGGAAATTGATTTTTTGAATATTTTTCTATTAATGATTGTTCTTGTTGCACGACATCCCAATATTGAGCCCGGTCTTCAAGACTAGACCAAAATTGCTTTGAACTTGTTTAACACCATTCTAGACACTGCCAATACCCATGTTGAACTTAACCATTCTTGGGTAGCAATTGGAAAAGATATTAGTGCTCAAGAACAGTTAGAGGCTAGATGTAGACAACCTAGAAATCAATAGTAAACCTTTGTTTCTTTGATCTTTGGCCTTTATTTCATGTCCTTAGACTCTCATGCTTCTAGACGAAGAAGAGTCTTGTCACTCGAAATAAATCATATTGCTGAAATAGGAAGAAGAAACGTTGTGTTATCTTCCCAACAAAGTGCTCTAAGGCGAACTTTATCTGATCCATTCATCTCGTCTTTCTTTCTCTCATATATCATCCACAAGATGGCATCTAGTGGTGGCTCTGGTTACACTGGAAGTGCTCCATCTTCCCAATCTTCATCGTCATCGGTGATTGGTAGCTTGTACAACCACCACATCTAGGTCCAATCTACTACAAACCCCACCAAAGCCATTAAAAAGTATGGGATTTTTCAGTTCAAGGAAGATGCCACAGCCACACCATGGCATGTGTTCTCTCCTCTTAACCTATCACCTACTACTTGCCCACTTCCGAAGTTTAAAGAGCATTTTCCTAAGTTTTCAGGAAATAACACTGTTAGTACTAATGAACACCTAGTGGCATTTTCTAATGCTTGTCATAACATAGGGGCCACCGACAATGACACATGCATGTGCTTGTTTGTCAATTCCTTTGACCTTCCTCCTAAGATCCTGTCTACTTGGGAGGAGTTAATCTATTGGTTCTGATCCACTTATGGGCAATCCAAAAGCCCTGCTGAGAAGTTGAGGGAATACAATAATGTCACTTATAAAGGTGGTGAGACCATCAAATATTTCAACTTGCATTTCACCAAGTTGTACAATCAGATCCCCGAACTTATCCTCCCGTAGAACCAAGCCACTTTCATGCATTACTACAATGAATTTCCTTCTCCCTACCATCATAGGCTTGAGGAAAAATACATTTATAATCTTGGTTTCTCTCTGCATACTTTCTTAGAGTATGAAGAACAGATTGAAAGAACTGGTCTTCCCCAGGGAGAATTAGTTAGACAGACAGACATGTCCGCTCTCTTACAACTAGTACAAGATATGAACAATCACATGATAGCATTCGAGCGAAAGGGTGTTGTCTCCCCTCTCACCCCTGGAGCTTCATCCTCTTCTGCACCCCCCTTTAGAAATCCGGTTGAAAATAATTTTCATCCTAAAGCCATCCTGCCTCAGAGTTGGTGTAACGGTTTCGAGGAACACCACAAAGAAATGACATGTGAGGTAAAGAAGAGTGTCAGAGATAATATCTTTGGTAAGAGACTAGAAGCTCCGATCGTTGTCCTAGAATTTGTGGAGACAGAGGATGTCATGGTTATTAACACTAGGAACAAATCCTATGCTCCCAAGGGTAAATTTGATCCTCCACACAGTTCTTCTAACCTGAGCTCATCCTCAACCGCTTCTACGTCGTAGGTTCCTAAAATTCCTGAAAGTCAAGGAATCACTCCCCCTCTTCCCTCTTCCAAATACAATATCTTGAATCAATTGGCCAACATCAAAGAATATGCAACCATCCTAGACATGGTTTCCATCCCTAAAACACAGATGCATTTGAAAAAACTCATGGAAAGAAAATCTTCCATTATAGCCAATCTTTCCAAAGAGGTAGATGAAGAGGATTCTTCTGTAAATAAAGTAGGTGTACATAACTTTAGATACCTTGTAAAAAAACCCCCCTTTTTATATTTCTATAAAGATCATGGATAAGATTGCCCATTGTTGCCTCATTGATGGTGGTTCAGGCCCAAGTGTCATGTCAAAGATTATTATGGAAGATCTAGGCTTGTCATGTACAAACGAAAAATGCCAGAAGCATGCTCTCCTATAATAGTCTAAAAAAACAACCATAGGAAATATTAAAGATGTAATCTTGGTTTTATGCGCTCATCCTGAGACAAGGACAACTCTCAACATTCAGGTGATTGATATGCATGTGAGAAATTATTCAATTATCTTGGGGAGAGATTGGCAAGCCCTAGCAGGTGGATACCTCTCACTCGACGAGACACATTTATCCGTTCCTCATAATGGTAAGAATATTATAGTCCTTAGAGAAGGAAGAATTTCACCTTACATAAAGAGTGTTCCACAAGCTAGCGTAAACTATATCGAAGAAGACGTAGGAGTGTATTCCATCTTTCCTGAAGAGGATAATATTTTTCTGGAAGGAATTGATTCAGATGATGAATTATGGAATATGCACTTTGATGGTTCACACTCTAACGAAGGTAATGGGGCTGGTATTATCATGGTTTCCCCTACAGGAAAAAATCATAATCTATCATACAGGTTGGAGTTTTCTTGTTCAAACAATGCCGCTGAATTCAAAGATTTATTGTTAGGCATTGAGAATGCCCTTAATCTTGGTTGTGGTCACCTTTCAATTTTTGGAAATTTTGATCTTGCTGTGAACTTGATATGTAAGACATGCTCTCCTAGCAACAAGTTGATGGAACAATACTCCCAAACTGTTTGGGCACTTGTCTTGAACCTTATATCTTTCAACATCACTCATGTTAAGAAGGACTTGAATTCAATAGATGATCGGTTAACTGTCTTTGCAACCTCTCTTACTCAACAACGCTTGCCTCGTTGGCCTGATTGTGCTTTCCAATCTCTACATCGTCCATACATTTATGAAAATGAAGGATTCTGGAAAGCCATCCCTAACGATGATATCATTTGTGTTGTCATTTGAAATGAATCTCTTAAGCCCGAGGAGATTATATCTGTGGAAAATAATAAGATTCTCGGGGGCTTGAATCCTCTTGAGAGTTCATTTTATTTGAGTGTTGTAGGCAATAAATAAAAACAAAAATAAGAGGAGTTACAGAAGAAGGTAATTGAAACCATCCTTCTGAACATTAGGACATTTTAACCTTCAACCAATGTTAAAATAAATGTCCAATGTTATGGTAAAGAAGAGATGAGGTCCACTAGACTACTTGGTGAATCTCAAAAGGTTTTTTCTTGGTCTTATGAGGATCTTTGTGGTTTTGATCCTGGTCTTGTTCAACATATTGTAAAACTAGCTAGGAAAAAACAAGAATTTGCTAACTCTGCACCAAAAGGACCCTTTCGAAGGGATTTGAGAGATTTCTCAAGGGATGGAATGTTTTTTTCATCCCACCCTAAATGGGTCTCAATTTGGAAATCGACCTCAGGGACCACTGATAATATCAAAACCTGTATTATTCTTCAAACTTGCAGGCAAGCGATTATGAGAAATCCCTTTCCCCCTCTCAATATTGAAATGTTTTTGCAACAGGTTGTAGAGTCACAATTAAGACCCTTACTTGATAGTCTGTTTGGTTACAAGAGAAACAAAGTAAAAGGGGAAAATGTTCACAAAACCACTTTCATTACTAATTGCGATACCATGACTTACAAATGTCAGCTTTTTAGCTTACTTGATACAAGTACTACTTTAAAAAAAACTATGCACATGACTCTCGATGAATTGGTCAGTCTCCATCTCTATCTTGATGAGCTAATTGTGTGTGTCAAGGGAATGGTGATTACATCATATTTCCAGGTGATCGGTCCCTTCCAAATTGATTTTGTCTTGGATACTAATTCTTATATCTCAAAATATTTACAGGAGCAATTGTTTCCCTACAACATTGACAACCCTTGCTTGAAATATTGCAAGGAACCAACATGAAAAGTTCTAATGCTATCTGGATTTTGCTATATACTAGTAGCCTAGCTATGCTTTCAATTTTTGTGCTTCTTTTCTACACTTACAGTACCTTGATTTGTTCCTTCTAAGTTAAGTTTTCTTTCCTTGTTATTTTTCAAATTGAGTCTTTTACTGTTGCTTTTTTAATTTCTGCATTATTACTTCTGTTGCAATTTTTGTCTTTATGATATTTTAGTGTTTGGTCAAGATAGAATGTTGGATCAATTCTGCCACAATGACACTCCTGTAAAGAATTGTTATTCGATAACAATCAAGATTACATAGGTGTCAGGATGCTCCTCTGAAGGACCCTTGAAATTGTTACATTTTTTCATTGTTGTCTTATAAAGAATCGACTATCTCCCACTTCTTCTTGCCATTTCCTCATCTATCGAGATTTTAAGACAAAGTATAAATTTTTCCTCCTTAAAGTTCAGAGAGAAGGTTCTAGTCAAATGATTATGCATACAGTGGTAAAAACCCCTCATACTTAACACTTTCAAATGATTATGCATATAGTGGTAAAAACCCCTCATACTTAACACTTTTCATGAATTATTCCCAAATTCCCGATCATCTTTCCATTAAAATCGCTCACTTCCCCTTGTTGCATAATCATCTGATTTATGTCTTCTTGACCTATTGTTTTGGTCCACGAAACCATGAGTCCTGAGCTCTAAATCTGTTAAAAACAAATTTCCCTGTGGATTCGCCAATTTTTTGACGATTGAAAATGTCAACGAAGTTTCGCCCGCAAAGTGTTGCTAAAGCCTATTATTATAAAAACTAAATAATACTAGTAGGTGGGACCCCCTTGAACTATTGGAGATTTTTGATGTTGAGATGATGTGCGACATGGCTCACATGGTTGATGAAGATCTTCTTGTTATTGGTTATGAATTGATCTTATGAAAGGTTGATTCCTTATGTTACTATAGCCTATGTTATTCATTAATGTCATTGTTGTATGTTCTTATCACACCTGCATAAAAAACATGTTAGTAAAATTACATGAAGGGAAGTTTTGATAGAGGAAAAATAATAGAACAAATGCAGGGGAAGGGGACCTAGTTCTGCAATATCACATGTGAACAACTTAAAGGAAATGAGAAACAATTGCAAGGGGAAGATTTAAAATCTATCCTAACTATACAACATGCATGAAAATGCTTGATGATTATTGTTAATCCCTAGATAGAAATTAAATGGTTATGAAATTGTGATTGAATTACATTATTAATATGCATGTGGTGTGAAATGTTGGTGGCGCACTTGGCAAGGTGATAGTACTAATGGTCATGCAATGGTTAATTGAATTATGTGGCCGATCCACATATGGTCTATTTGGATATATTGAACGTCGGTGGCTCATTTGAAAAGATGGTGAACATTAATGGTTATGCAATTTTGTTTGAGTTATATATTAAGAAATTAGATATATGATATGGAAAGCACCTTTGTCAAGTAACCTATGCAGATTCCAACGCAGAGTTAAATTAATGGCGTTAATTGGAAGTTGGTTGGGATGTATTGATGAGTAAATGAATTGTGGGTGGAGGTGACATGCATTTAATGCATGCCACCTTTACCCCTATTGTTCGTCGCCACCCTAATCAAGATATTGTTTGATCTTTCTGCTGTGGTTATGATCCGAAATTTTAGTAGGGAGGAACCGCTCGACCAACTCTCATTTTAAGGAATTCGATTACAGGTATGTCTTTTTTTGGCCATTCGTGATTCTTCTCTGGTTATGAAATGATTACTGGATCATGTGTATGGGTTTGTGTTTTCCTAAGTGATGCAACTGTGTGAAATTTGGGTTCTTAGATTAAAAAGTGGATGGTTATTCCTATAACAATTTTGAGTTCGTCAAGGTTATTGGTCATCCTAGGTGATAGCTCTTTGTTATCAATGTTATTTGGTTGGAGGGTTTTTGTTTAGTCTTGGGTGGATAGCTATCTCCATGCACTATCACTAAATCCAGTCTCTAGCTTTCATGGGTTTAACGGTCGGAGGTTTTCTGTACCAGTATGTTTTTTTCACTTCGACATTAGTTAATTACACCACTAGGGGTCACGAAATGAGGTTCTTGTTCTTCCTTGGCCCTGTCTTCAGCTCTATGTTGTGATTGTTGACCAAAGATCATGAGGGTTATGCCCTACGTGCATTAAATAACCTTTTTCAGGCCAACCTAGAGCTCTACCTTTCAGTTATGGCCCTTGTGATGGATTTGTGTCTGACCACGAATGAGTCATGGTTCGTCCTATATGCACCATGGCCTTGGAGGTTTTTCCATTACAAGGAGTGGATCTACTCTTCCCGTGTTGACTATGGAACAATATTGGCCCTCCCGTTTGGAAATTGTTTAAGAAGACTAGCATGGGTTGTTGTTTTACGACTCATTTTTTGATTGGATGGTTGTATAATTGTTGACAATTTTGAGAATGGGCTCACCTAGTTGGTCGTATGAGAGTCGTGTTGGTTGGTATATAGTCACTGTCTCAATTAAAATAGTGGTAAAACCTACATTACCAATTTCACTTTGAAAGCACACAGCTACTCTCCTTATGTCGATAGGTCAGTGTTGTTAATGGAAAGGGCCTCTGCCCCGATTTGATTGGATGCATGGGTATGCTTCATTGCTACAACTTGTAAGGTTGTTGAGTTTTAAGACAATGACGAGTTGTTTGGTAGATACACAGTCACTGGCTTTTGCACTGCTAATTATTTGAATGTTTAGCTAGCATTGGTGAAAATGCTTGACGTTTCTCATGTCACGTTGTGTGTTTGCAAAATAAATAATGGTCATGATTGTTGGGGCTCAGAAATGTCCTATTTTCATCCACCTTTCCCTTCATTATTATTCACATTTCATCGCCCCATTAACCTTTCATGACTTCATTTCCATAAATACATTTGGGTTTCACCTTATTATTTTCCACTTTATTCATTTTAGTATTAAAAGGGAATTTGTGATTAAATGTTAGAAAATAGACATGTTTTCATATATATATATATATATAAAATGTGTGATCTTTGTAATGTGTAGGAATATGTGAAGGATTAATTCAAAAGGACTTCTCGAATACTTCCTCCACCATTTCAAGATTTGAGGAGATAATTCAAGCCCATTCCAAGGAGAAGATCATGGAAATTTGGTTGGAATATCTTATCCAAGATATATAAGAGATATATGTGAGGATTTGAATGGATTATATTTTGAAATAATGGGAAATAGGTTGAGAGAAAATTGGATCTATAATAATGAGATGGTTATCTTATCTTCAAGGCTCTGATGTATAAATGAGAGTGCTCTCTCTTCATGAGGATTCAAGTAATGTAGTAATCAAGCAATTAGAGTATGAAATTAGAGTAGTCATTAGGATTTGAAAGAGAAAAGGATTCTTAGCTTTGATTCATGGATTTGGTTTTCATGCTTTCATTATTTTGTTATGAAGATTGATTTGATTATTATAATGTAAGATTGCTTCATTGGCATGAGCTCACACATGTTGTTGTGTCATTCAACTCTTCACATGTTGTATTTTATTTTCCTTCATGTAGTTCTCCATTTCTAGATTAATTCCATTTACGCAATTTCCCATTCTTAGAGTAATTTCATTTATGCAACTACATTAATTCAATTCCAATTCGTGTGTTTCACTTTCCTGCATTAGATTAATGATTCAATTTCAGTCGTGTGTTAGATTAAAGATTCGATTTCAGTTGTAGCTTAAAGATTAGATTATATTAGTCCTGTTTCAATCTTGCATATAGTTTGCGTGTGGTTCGTCAGTTTACGAACCATGGGTTGACAAATTAAATAGTTGGGCAAGTAATACAAATCAATTAATACAACATTAGTTCGGCCCAATATAACGACTGTCGCTCCTTTGTCACGATTGTTGTTCCTTTTGTAAGTAGTGATGTTCATTTGAACGGAACAATTGTCGTTCCTTTTGTTATGTTTGTTGTCCCTTTTCAGGGGTTGCATCTTTGGAGGACGGGTATTGAAAACATAAGGTAAGAACTTACATAGGTGACAAGTAAAACGGTTGTGCCAACGCCTACTTTTGGATGATGTATAGAGGCTATATTTTAGGACATCTTTAGAGCCCAACATTTTGGCACCATTGTCGGGGAAGCACGATGGATTGAGGTATTAGGATTTTTTTTCATTTCAATTCATGAAAGTGTGAACTAGACGTGTTGGTAAGGGGTCATAGAAGCTCGTGAGAGGAGACTCCTCATGTTCTCCCTACCAACTAGGTAAAAGTAGTTTCAATTTCTGCAAATTTCAATTTATGCAAGAGTGTTTAATTTCTGCAAGTGTGATCTAGACATGTTGGTAAGGGGACATAGAAGCTCGTGAGAGGAGACTCCTCATGTTCTCCTTACCAACTAGGTTGAAGTAATTTCAATTTCTGCAAGATTAGTTTTAATTTCTACAAGTGTGATCTACATGTGTTGGTTCTAAGGGTCATAGAGTTGCTTCAGTGTAGATTCCTCATTGTCCCTACCAACTATCAAGAACATTTTAATTTCCGTAACTGTGAAGAGTAATTTTTTTTTATGTTTTAGCAAGAGCATTTTTTTAAGTTTTTCATTTTTATTTGGGTGTTGTAATAATCCTCTTTTTAACATGATTTAACAATGAATTTAAGCTTGGAACAACTCACTTAGATCCTACCAAAAGTCGGGGTCTCCTCTTCTCTGGAAGAAGAGATATTGATAGCAACCGGAAGATTATTCACTCCTCCTGAGATGAATGAAGAATCAACATATGAAGAACCTTGCATATTTAATGAAGAACCATTAGGTGCACAAGAGGTTGAGGAGGACAGTGAGGAGCTATCACATGATCTTAGTAAGACAAATTACGCCTACAAAAGCCTGATCGAACGCTAGTTTCAAGCAAGTACTAGGTTAGTTTCACTTCGTTTTCCTCTTTATTTTGTTAATTTAGAACTTCAACAACTAATTTTCCACACCCGTACATATTCCCGACTATCAATTGTGAAATTAAAAGATGAAATATTTTTATTACTGTTGCGTGCATGGCTACATTGGCTGTTTGATTATACGTAACTAATATGTCGTTTCTAATTAGCGTAGTGTAGGTAGGGTTTTATTTTTCAAGTTTTTTATTTTTGCTAGAATAAGTATGCTCTCCTCCATGCATTGTGCGATCACGAGGATCAGAAAGTAGGATGACTGATTGGTTGGTCTCAGGAATATCAATTAATTGACGAAATGAAATTTATTTCCAAATCTATTTTTTTTTTCGTCTTCCATTTGCTCATAAATTTTTAAACCCTGCAAGATATTTTTTTATTTTTTATAACAGATGAAATGGTTGTGCATGCTTCTATCTACAAATAAAAAATAGTAAGTATGTTAAAAAAAAATGAATAAGAAGGTCTGAAATTTATGCAAGATAAGGGGTAGGTGACAAGCAACTCTCACACAATAGCCCTCCCAAGATCCAATCTCATTTTTAAAACTTTAGCCTGGTTTTTTTTTTTTTTGGTTTGCGTGCCATTTTCTTTCTCTCGTCCTTATCCTGTAAGAAATAACCCTGCAAGAAAACAAAAATATCATGAATGCACATAAACCATGCATAAAATTGATCGAACAAATAATCAATTTGCAAATTCTAAATCTGTTATAGAAAGCAGAATATTTTCCATATAACCTCTACCTCTGTGCCTAGAATTTCATGCTTTATGGATGGGGTAAACTGCTTCCTTCGCTTCTTCTTTGATACATAATATTATACTTACTATGTAATTTTTGATGCCATTTCCACTCGCTAAGAAACAAACTTATCCTTGCAAGTTCTCTCAGATGCATCTGTTTTTACTGTACTTGGAATTGATGCCTCACTCATGGTATTTGCTGGAGTTTTTTCGGATGGAATTGGAACTTAGTGAGCTGGATATGCTACTGGGATTCATTATGAGCACATTTGTTGTATTCACTTTTTGCTAAAAACAAAGAAAATGTCAAGCGAAAAGCAACAGAGAGGAAGTCTAAGACCATAAGCATATAATTATGACACTTAGGAGGAATTTGAGCATCCTATGCCTACGTGTGAGTTCTTTGATAACTATGTGTTAACACTATCCGAGAAATATGGAGGCGGTTACTTATTTTTAGTGATCACGAGCTGCAACAATGAATGAACACAATCTAACACAATTTCTGCCATAGGGGATCCCCTTGGAAGTTCCACTGAATAAAGATTTTTTTTTGTCAGAGAGTTTATTCAAACAACCCACGTCTATAGTTCCAAGCCAACACATCTATACAGTTGGTTGTGTGATACTAGAAATTATCTGGCAATTTTGTTGATGGAAATCGATGAATATTTTTCGGCGATATTTCCAAACCATCACACTATATTAGGGCGACAATTCTAACCATGTGCAACAGGTCATTTGCTTGCGTTTTCTTATATGCCAATGTTCTTTTTGCTGGGCTACCTCGAGGATGGAAGAATGGAGTGATGATTGTTGTGTTTGGATTCTTGGGAAAATGGAAATACCTCTATAATAAGTACGAAGTACATGCCATCCCTAAAATGGCACATGTATAGCTCAGAAGAGATCCTCTCCATCTGAAAACTTCGGCTTCGTATTTTTTTTTACAAGTCGATAGACAATGGATCTGGTATGGTTAAGGTAGGATTTGCTAGGGATGATGCTCCTTGTGTAGTTTTTCCCATTATTATTGGTAGACCAAGGCACATAGGTGTCATGGTTGGTATGGGGCAGAAGGATGCATATGTTGGTGATGAAGCTCAACCAAAGCGTGGCATTCTATCTCTCAAATATCCAATCGAGCATGGTATTGTGACCAAGTGGGATGATATGGAGAAGATTTGGAATTGGCCCTTGCGAAGGCTTTGAAAGAATAGGAAATGGTGTATATGCTGCTTCGAAGGAATGAAAAATCTAGTGACTATGAGACTTTTGGAAGTGGCAATTATGACCACAAATATTATATAGATGATAGAGGTGAGAATGAAGATGAGGTTGATGCTAATGTTGATGGCTTTGAAAGGGAAGCATTGGTTGATGATGACCATGAAGAGGTCGATGCATCTTTATTTAAAAGTGATGAAGCATATGCTAGGGCACTTCAGGAAGCTGAAGACCATTTATTAACAACTCAAATGATGGATTTTGTTGGCATTAATGACCGAGAGGTCTTGCCCCAGATTTGATTTCTTCTTTGCCTTTGTCTAAATTTGTGCCAGAAAGTCCAAGTTCAAGCAACTCTTAGTAGTGTGTCATATGTCATCTATACCCTACCTTTTACTGAACGACCAACTTCAAATGCCTGGAAGCTTAAGTGGATCGTTACTAGTCTAAAGTTGAAACCTTGCAGGCTGAAAGGGATAGACTTTTGCATCGTGAGAAGGAAATGAAATTGAAACTTGAATCATCTGAGGTTGCAAGGAGGGTAGATGGAGTTTATGTGGAGGAAAAGTTGGGATAGAGACAAAAATACTGATATTTTTTTCCATATGATGCCCTTCTATTCTTATGACCAACCACATACATGTGGACCAGAGCCTGCTATATGCTATCAGTTTGACTTTGGTAGGATGCCTAGTTTTGGCTATGGAGCTTGCCAATGCAAATACAATCCAGTTGAGACTACTTCTGTGAATGTGAAAGAAAGAGCCTTGAAGCTCTTGGATCAGTACAAAAAAGAAGTCTATCTTGTACAAAAAAAATACCCTTCTTATGCCTTTAGGAGATGATTTTCGTTACAACACAGTGGAGGAAGCAGAAGCTCAATATAAAAAAATTCAGACACTATTCGACTATGCAGGTAACTATTGTATACAACCACTTTGGACCAGGCCTCCCACAAAGGATGTCAAGGTGTCAATATGGGTATGTGCACGTACCCAATAACAACTACACAAAATCGGGAATATATGCAATTGGAAGAAGCATGCATACCACATGCATCCCACCATCAGAAGTGAAAGGAAATTTGTTTGTGGCCTCAGATGAGGAGTATTGGCAGAAAGATATTTGAAACACGATGGTTGGTTTCAGATCCATGTATATTTGTAATATTCTAGTATAGCTGTGATGCTACTTGGATTGCTTTTGCTGCAACTGAACTCAGAGGATTTCACATAGAATCTATGCATGTGAAGTTTGGTGTGGCAACTATTTTTTTGGCATGTTGGCAGCNNNNAAATGGACAACAAAGCCCAGACTTACAATGTTCGGGCGACACAAACTTCTGGAGCATTCATGGTGGTCTGTGCTGCATGTATATGAAAGTTAACTTGTTTATTTTGTTTTATTATAAAGAATTTCCTTTTTTTTATAATAACAAAAAAATATATATTGTTTGTTTTTATTTCTTTTGTTTTATTATATATATATATAGTAATAAAATTAGGTCAAACATAAAAATAATAATAAATAAATAAATAAATTATAAAAGATAAAAACAAATTATAAAAATTAAAACAACAAAAACAAATAACATTGCAAATGGACGTTTTTATAAATTCCTGAAAACAAATGGAAACATGTTTTTGCGATTTTACGCTAAGCAAGCAATCAACGATGCAACAAGCACATGCACAATGATCATGACAATAGGTATAAAACGCATTTTATTTACTTTGTCGCATTTGTCCTTCTTTCTACATGCTATATTTTCGAACATCTCACAAGTTTTCATGTAGGATTTGTACTAAGTTTTTTCAAGAGCATAGCCGATCACATCTAGTTGCTGAAGTGATTTTCAAAAATCAGAAAAACTTTTGAAGCAAGACATGCTTCCTTGACTGCTTGAAGGAGTTATTACTCATCATAAACATCCCGACGTTTGTTGTTACACCTAAACCTTTTCATAAACCCATTTGCGTCATGAATGTCTT